>JAODAL010004460.1:0-150000 GCA_025379985.1 Phyllomedusa bahiana | reverse complement strand
ATCTGCACAAGTGACTCCGAGGGCTCCCTGCCTCCATTTCCACTGTATACTGCCAAAGGTGCTTGGATCATCTGCCTCGTCTTCCTCATCTCCAATCCACCTCCTCCAACTGCCCTGCTCCTCCTCTCTTGTCACCCGGGTAGAAAATCCACTCATTCACCAGACAATGCTTTTGCTCCAATGTCCTCCTCCTCCTCCTCCTCCATTTCAGTCCCCACCCGGACTCATGTTGGCCACAGATGTAGTCGCCACAATCTCCAGTCCCCTGCCCAGACAGATTTTTCAGCATCTGTTCCAGGACATGAAGCATGGAATGACGTTATTCATCCCGTATCCTGGCGACTGACAAATAACGTGGCCTCCGAATGGCCTCAACAAAACGGCAGGGGTCACGCATGAGCTGCCACTGGCTGACAACAAAGTTCCACAGGGGAGTACTTCTGTCTGCCTGGATCATCAAAAAATCGTTAATGGCCTTTCTCTGTTCATACAGTCGGTCCAACAGGTGCAGGCTGGAATTCCAGCGGGTGGAAACATCGCATATCAGAGCGTGTTGGGGGAGGCCTTCTCGCACGCTGCAACTCGAGGAAGTGTTCCTGGCTTGTGTACGAATGTAAAAAGTGCAAGCACAGTTTCCTGGCCATTTTTCAGAAATGTTCTGAAGATCGTGGAAGACTTCAGGAACCTGATACAACTCAGATTGAACACGTGCGCACTGCAGGGCGCATGGATCCATCCTGCCTCGTGGCAGCGCGACACGCATGTTCCTTTCCCATTGTCCGTCACACATGGTTCCGATTTGCAGTTGGCGCGGAGAAAGCACACAATCGATTTTCTTGCTTGCATGTACGCGGAGCAGATTCCTCCCTGTGTGACTCTCGTTCGCCGAGGCATGCTAGGTGTAGAACTGCGTGACCACGCTGTGCCCTACACATGTGGTTATGATGGTAGAAGTACTTAGTGGAGGCCTGAGATGTGTGGGTGGTGGAGGGAGGAGGAGAGGCGGACATTGGCGCAGGATCATCGTTTGACAACGTGATGATGAAAGCGGCGTTCCTGTCCAAGTTTGTTGGTGTGCCTGGGCAGAATCACATTCACCCAGTGGGGGGCCGTAAAAGGACATGTTACAAGGCCCTGACCGTAGTTTCACTCCAGACGTCCGCGCTGCCGTGTACCTTGGAACAAACCTATAACTCAAGGACTGACCCACATTTCTTTCTACATATTTATGAAGTGCTGGCACTGCCTTTTTGGAAAAGAAATTTAACGGCTTGGAAGCTCTCCATGCTCGGCTTCGGCACAACCCATTAGTTCTCTGAATGGTGCAGATCCACCATTATGGAAAGGGAGGACTGCAGTACCAACAACTTGGACAGGTTAGCACGTCGCTGCTGCACCTTAGGATGGTTTGGACCATACTGTTGGTCTCTTTACAATACGCCTCTCTGAAAGACTGCTGCGCCATGATAGCGAGTAGAAGGAGCATCCCTGACCGGAGAGGATTGTCAAAGGAAACAGCTGCCTTCTGCAAGGTGGTGGAGCCTTGAATGGCAGAAATGGCATGCGTGCCACTGGCCGTCAGCTTGCGCTGCAGCGGCAGGAATGGACCCACGCACAATCCTGATCGCACGTTTTCTCCCAGGCCCATCCGGATGGTGACGCTGCATGTGTTGACCCGGGGCCGTTGTGCCAACGTTAGCTCCCTGGCCAAACACTTCACTTTCCTGCCCACCAGATGCTACATATACCGATATCGGCTTCCTCCGTGTCCTTAGCAAAGAACTGACACACCCAGCCGAGTAGCTGATTTTACCTCCAACGCTCCGCACTGAGTACTACTTGGCCGCCGTCTGCTCGCTGAGTCCCCCATTCCGCTACTGTCTTGGACCTGCGAAGCGGTTTTCTACCCAACCCGAGGCCGCTTGCTCCCACCTCACACTGCTGCTATCCTGCTGACTCACGCCACACAACCCACTTGCTAGGCTGCGCCGCTGCCTGAACTAGCGCAAGCCTGACGCCCTCCTTCTCCTGACGATGATGAAGTCCCTTGCTTCACCGGCTCCCAATGCGGTCGGCTACATCATCATCTTTTGTGTTTTCATCAGTCACAACTGGTCCTCATCAACCGCGGTCTTGAAAGCCGAGCTGAACCTCTCACCACAAATGACCTCCCATGCCACTCTCCACAACTATACTTTGCCGCCTAACTGCAAAAGCTGGGATATTGCCCCTTCATTCTTCGCTGCCGACGTAGCTGCCTGACTGCCCTCCTCATATTTTCATCCTCGCCATATTGTGGGGCGCAGACCCAGACCCAAAGTAGAATCCCTGCTGAGGGAACTGATGGGACAGAGGCGGGCTGAGACAAGGTGAGGGCCGATGACTCCGCTCCCCGGGCCATGCCAAAAAAGTGTTGTTGTCTGAGTTCCCACCGACTCTGCTGGGTTTCAATGTCATCCTGGGAGGAAGAGATGACGCTAGTCACCAATCAAGAACCCTTGGGTTTGCTGACAACACACGGCCGACTAGATGACAGCGGCAGTTGTGGCCTCACCGAGTGACCCTCAGCGACTCCCCCTTGCTGGTGCAGCGACCTGGCCCGTTCAGAAATGTTGTGCCACGCGCCACTCGCAGTTCAGAGCCTGCCACCTCTCTGTCTGACATACTGTTTGTTCAAAATGTACAGACACTGTTTGATTAAGCTATCTGTAATTATAAATAACACCCTGTTTTTGACTCCAAATGAACCCATTTAACAAGCTTGGGTAACCCTTGGATAAAAATTGCCTCCACAAATGGCCAGATAAATTTAATTGTATGATGTCGTTTACAACACATCTGTGTGTGTTACTAAATGTAAAAAGCACAAACATGCTTAATTAACCTGCAGCTTGAGAATTATGGCTACATAGAAAAATGTATATATTACGGGTTGAAAAAGACGGTTTAATTTTTGTCAGCACAGCAGCAAAAACAATGCTTAAATAACCCTGGATGTAAATTTGCGCCAAAAGAATTGAGCCGCACAAACTAGTAGCTTCTGAGCGTGTTACAATTGCGTGTTTTCTTCTACCCACACAACAAGAGAATAACAGTTGTACATAAGCCTTTGCTTGTGAATTAGGCTTCAAAAAAAAATATATATATTTGGCGTTTGAAAAAGACGGTTTATTTATTGTCATCACACAGCAAAACAATCGGCTTAATTACCCCTGATGTAAACTGTCGCCAAAGAAATGAGCCGCACAAACTAGTAGCTTTTGTAGCTGTTACAATTGCGTGTTTTCTTCGCCACACAATAAGAGATACATGTAATAAGCCTTTGCTTTGTGATTAGGCTTACCAAAAAAAATATAGTAATATGGCCGTGAAAAAGAAACGGTTTATTTTTGTCAGCACACCAGCAAAACAACGCTTAATAACCCCTGGATGTAAATTGCAGCCTAAGAATTGAGCCGCAACAAACTAGTAGCTTTGTAGCCGTGTAACAATTGCGTGTTTTCTAACGCCACACAACCAATGAGATACAGTTGTATTAGCCTTTGCTTGTGAATTAGGCTACCAAAAAAAATATATACTATTTGGCGTTGAAAAAAGACTGTATATTTTGTCAGCACACCAGCAAAACAACGCTTAATTAACCCTGGATGTAAATTGCCGCACAAAGAATTGAGCCGCACAAACAAGTAGCTTTGTAGCGTGGGTTACTAATTGGGCGTGTTTTTCTACGCCCACAACAACAGAGATAACAGTATGTAATTAGCCTTGCTTTGAATTAGGCTACTACCAAAAAAATATATAAATATTTGTGCGTTGAAAAAGAAACGGTTAATGTTGTCAAGCACACGCACAGCAAAACCACGCTTAATTAAACCCTGTATGTAAATTGCGCCAAAGAATGAGCCGCACAAACTAGTAGCTTTGTGTTATCGTGTTACAATTGCGTGTTTTACCTACGCCACACAACAAGAGATACGTTGAAATTAGCCTTTGCTTGTGAATTCAGCTACCAAAAAAATATATATATTTTTTGAGTTGAAAAAGACGGTTTATTATTGTCACACACCACAAAACAACGCTTAATAAAACCAGGATTTAAATTTAGCCAAAGAATTGAGCCGCACAAACTAGTACTTTGTAGCGTGTACAATAGCGTGTTTTCCTAAACGCCACACAACAAGAAGACAGTTGTAATTAGCCATGTTTGCTTGTGAATTAGGCTACCAAAAATATATATATATTGTGTCGATAAAAGACGGATTTATTTTTTGTCAGCACAACCACAAAACAACCTAAAATAACCCTTGGATGAAAATTGTGCGCCAAAGAATTGAGCCGCACAAATCTATACGCATTGTAGCGTGTTTAACATTGCTGTTTTCTAGCGCCATGCACAACAAGAGATACAGATGTAATAGCCTTTCTTGGTTTATTGGAATTAGGCTAACCAAAAAAATATATATATAATTGGCGTTGAAAAAGAAAGACCTTATTTTTGTCATCACACCACAAAACAACGCTTTAATTAACCCTGATTAAATATGCGCATAAAACAATGCAGCCAAAAATGAAGTGGTATTTGTATTGTCAAAACGCTTTTTACTTAAATGAATACAACAGGAACCCTGGCTTAGAATCCCACTGATTATTGAATGTATATTGGCAGCTGGCAGTGACGCACACTGGATTTCAGATCCAATACCCCAAAAAATCAGAAATAGAACATTACAGAGAACAGTCCCCTCTGAGACAAGCTGAGACACCCCACAAAAATCGCTCTGTAAAAATCAGTTTCGTCAAAAGCGCTATCACCCGCAGAGCAGCACAGCACCTCCCTATCATCCATTGAGAGGAGTGTGAGCTCCCACGGCGCGCTCGGTCTTATATAGTGCGGTGACGTCACAGAATCCCGCCGGTCTCTGATTGGCTCATCTCTGCCATGTCATGGCAGGCTATGCCCTTCTCCTCCCAGAGTGCTTTGCCCCATGTAGCGCCATGTGCTCGCCAGCCATTTTAACCAATCAAAAGCACACTTCGTTCACACCGAATACCCCAAAGTTCGACTTCGTTCCGAACCGAAGTTATTCCTAAATTCTAAACGAATTCCACTCGTTAGAACAATTCGCCCATCTCTAGTCCCCTATCAATAACCTCTTTTTTCGAATCTTTGAATAAATTCCCGTTCCTTGTTCTAATATAATTCTTCAGATGAACATATTCTTCTAGCCCTATCATTTGCCTTTGGGGAATACCGTAGAATAATTGTGGAGCCATTTTTTGACTTTTTATGATGTAGAATTTATCTCATCATCCACAGACACTAATACATTAAAGTGCAGAGGACCCGAAGGGCTGAGAACCCGTACAGCCTATTCTTTTACAGAAGATGGCGATATACCGGAAAAATGGTTTGCCATAGGAAATAACTATTCCATAATTAATCTATCTACAGACCATCCCCTACAACAGAACATCGAGAATCTAGATTGAGATTAATAAAAACGGAATACGAACTTAAACGAAATATACATCCGGAACATTTGTGCAAACTGAACAAGAAGTGTCTGAAGCCTTGGACAAAACATAAATTACAACTATTTTCAAAACAAGCTTAAAAAAGTTCGAGAAGAGATACCAGGGATTATTACATAATCGATACATTCCATGGGCAGAAGAACGGGCACGATATCGCAAGAAATGAAGCGTTTAAACAACGAGAACTATACAGATAGTACGCATCTGAATCGGAAGTCACGCGGCGCCGGAGCGTATGCTTTTGAGATCGGGAAAAGAAAAACGCAAAAACAAGGGCGATTTTTTAGATCAACCCCCACACCGTGTACACAGCGACACAGAATCATGGAGAGACTTCTGGAGGAAGAGAACAAAGGAACATGAGGACGTGGATGCAGAAAAAAGGGCCAAAAAAAAAAAAACACAAGAAGAAATAGAAAAAATCAAAAAGATATGGATAAGGCAGATGAAGACTTTACATTGAATATATTGCAAGGTACCTGACTGATGCACACGATCTATTATAATAAAGACTAATTTTGTCCCTAAATGACCGACGTACATTAATTGATTGTTTAATGTGGACTTCAATAGTTTTGTAGAGCCATACAGTTAAAATTTTATAAAGTATAAATTGTCAGATAGTACAAGTAAAAACAGCCCCCCCCCTTATGAAATTTAAGAGTCTAGTCATTTTGATTCCTGATATAACTACTCCCACCTTGAAGTTTTCAAACAACTTGTCGTTATCGGAAGAAATCTCTAAAAAATGGAGAGTTCAGACAAAATTTGAAGGAGACTAATATTTCAAAAAAAGAAAAATTAGCATTAAAATCTCAAACAAGACAACAACGTATAGTTACGTCAAAAAAGCTGACAAGTGGGGGGGGCCTATTGTTTACATGAACACTAGACAATACATGCATGGAGCCCTCACACCAACTCAACTTGGAGACAAAACCATTTAAAGAATTAGGATTCGTGATCCCACCTATTGAGTATAACAACTAGTAGATGAAATTCTTACTGAAGCGGTCAGATGGAATTAATTACCATAAAAGAAAAAAAATCTAAAGACAAGCCCCCATCCAACGACCCCCAACTCTATTTAGTGCCAATAGTCCATAATCATTAATAATCCAACCCGCCCCCGATAGTATCGGGGATAGGATCCCTTTCTTGAACCTTTGGCTCTAATGTTGACTCAATTTTACAAAAATTTGAGAAAACAAGACCCACATTCCCTCAGTAGACACAGTAAAAAACAATTTCTATCAGCTTTAAAAGACAAGCCACAATGTGATGAAACCACTTGGTATTGTACACTTTATATAAAATCACATTATAATACCAACAACCCCTAAACAGAAGGTACTAATGGCGGTAAGCCAAGAAATTTTTTGAATAATAACCCCAATCTCTCCAATGCTTCACAGTAATTTTTTAATGGATCTACTGGATGTAGTTTCTTTGTAAAAACTTACTTAGAGATTTGAGGGAGGATGTGTACCTCCAGCTACAGGGGACTTCGATGGGGGTCCCCTGTAGCACACCAAGTTATGCTAATTTTTTATTCAATGTTGTGAGAGACAACACCACGGATCAAGAGAGGGGTATAAGAATGTTAAAGCATGGGGCTCAGGATATGTGGAATGACTCTTCCTATTGTGGTCAGATAACAAGGACGATTTACTTCAGTTAGTTAACATCTTAAGGAATTCGATTCCTTGATACAATTCACTGCCACAATAGGAGAAGGATGTCATCCAATACCTCGGACGGTCGAGATAGAAGACAACCTCACGGAGTTAAACACTCTTACAAGAAAATAAATGACAAGGAATAACAATTCTACAATCAAAAAAATCAAAATGCTCCACAATTATTCTACGTATTCCCAAAAGGCCAAATGATACGGGCTTAAAGAAATGTTCATCCTGAAGAATTATACTTAGAACAAAACGGAATTTATTCAAAGATTCGAAAAAAGAGGTTATGAAAAGGGACACCTTGGAAGCAAATAGCTAGTGAAGTTCGACAATTAGATAGGATGATTTTGCTTAAGAAAACCCAATAAGAGAACCAAGCTCAACGCCCCTTATATACACGATGTACTGATGCCCATAGCCAACCAATTAAAAAAACCATTAAAAAAACATTGGCATATCCGGTCCACACTTAAGATAATAAAATATGTAGACTATTTTTAAACAAATACCACAATTTAATCTAATAAAAGAGGACGCACTAAAGGTAGCATGATCACAGTGCTGAATTGGAAGTCGGAAAAAAGAGAACAGGATATTTTCACTCCTAAGAAGTAGGTACACATCCCATTTTGGGTTTGTTAATTGTAATACTATTATTAAAGGTCCTCCATCACCATCCAACACAGGGAACTAAGATCACCTTTAAGGGATTTTTTCAACATGCAATTCGAAATCATTATATATTTTCTAAAGTGCCCTTTGTGGTAGGGATATTAAGGGTCAACTATGAGGACGTAACTGAGAAATAATGAACATCGTTCCAAAAATATTAGTAACAATGAAAAAGTCAATCCACAAATCGAAGAAGAAACCTAAAGAAAATAGGGGAAGTACTGTAGCAAAGCACTTCAATATATCGGACACAATGTGACTGAGCTACGTTGGTTGTGTTTTGAGAGGAGGTAAGTACAGGCAGTAGAAATATGGAAAAATTGTTGTTTACAAGAGAAAGCGAAATGATATTACGCTTGAACACATACTCCTTCCTGGCCACCAATGAAGATCTTAATCTCATGTATTCAATAGGTTACGCCTCATTATTTTAATGTTTTTTAATGTTATATTTATGTCATATATTCTTACTTAGCTGGGATTAATAAAGAGAAGTTCCGGATTTCGAGGCCTCGTGCTTGAGAAAGGGAGGAGCCTCCCCGAAAAAACGTCGTGCACCGCTCACAACGGCCCGGCCTGAGTGTATAACTCCAGATTTTCTCCCAAAATCCAGTGGTTTGGAGCGCCCCTCGTTGGACTGTTTGCCTGTTACTGGCTGCGGCATATCGACTTCAAAAATGCAAGTAGCACACGTGCACATATGAAATATATAATTTTTAAGGATATATCAATAAATGGAGATTTTTTTAGAAAAAAGATTATTTTCTCTTCCTGCTATAATTTTGGATGTAAAACGAGGAGTTGGGAAGCCACCTCAAATGCAGGTACACTTTAACACCACCAGTTTATCACATCTTACTATTCTGAACCCCGATAGCTGATAAAAATGGTCTCCGCCAACAAACTTCATCACGCTGGATGGTGCAGAGTCCAGATTCTGTACCTCACAGGTATCATAACGTTCACAAGAAAACCAGCCGTTCTCTAATTATTTGACTGGAGGCCATCAACACACAGTACTAACGGTGGATGGCTCTGCAAACACAGACCGAACCAGTGCTGATTGATAAGAACCTGACTCCGGCAACGTGGAGTGCACAATGGCAGCACTCTCCTTAGCTGCCACTTTAATATCATTACGCACATCCCTTGCCTGGCACATGTCATGAACCTGGTTGTGCAGAAATTTCTCAAGCGCTACCCGAGTCTTGACTGTCTACTGAGGAAGGCTCATGGTCTTAGCTCACACTTCCTGCTTCGGCACGACTGACAGCATTGCAGTGTGATCTGGGCCTCTCCATCAACCATCTGATATGTAATGTGGCAACACCCTGGAATTCCACCCTCCACATGCTCCAGCGATTGTGGCAGCAGAGTAATGCCATTATGCAGTATGAAATGTCGCATGGCCTGACTAGAAGTGGTGTGGACCTCGGGGTGTTGACCCATAGAGAGTGGAGACAGGTGAAGGATTCTCTGCACCATCCTTTACAGTTTTGAAGAGACCACCAAAATGGTCAGTTGGGGCGATGCCCTTGTCAGCATGACCATTCTGGTTACATATTTACTTGAACAAGGTTTAGGCACTCTGTGGCAGCAGGTCCCAGCAATGATGGAGGAGGATGAGGAGGAGGTGGACACAGAAGGCCCAACTGTTTCACAATTTTATAGATCTTCTTTAGGCGGTGGTTCTAGGTCGATGGTGGGTGCAGGATTGCAGTTCAGCTCACAGAGTAGAGAGCATGAGGCTAGCCAGGGCTCTGGTGATGGTCAGGGTGAGGAAGTGGAGGAGGATGAGGAGGAAGAGGTGGACACCACCAATACTGATTACCCTTCAGTGATAAGAGGTTGGCACAGATTACAGGAGGAGGAGAAGGAGGAAGAGGAGGAAGATTCCGTTAGTGCCCCTCGACCCCGAGGCTTGGGAGATCCTGTCAGCATCTCACATATGAGTGCTTGGATGCTACATTACCTGCAACATGATCTACGCATCAAGGCAATTAAAATGAACAACAAATACTGGGTGGCCACACTCCTTCATCCATGTTACAAGACAAAAGTGAGCAATTTCCTTTCAACCACAGAAAATGACAGTAGAATGCAGGATTTTGAGACAGTGCTCATTGACCAACTCAGTCTTCATATTCTAATGTCACGGTGAAACAATGTCAGCAACGAAGGGAGCAATTTAAAAAGGCAAATAGCCACAGCAGGTAGTGGGGAAAGAACCCTAGGGGTTTCCCTTTGGGCAATCGATTTTAAACCACCCCCTTTAACCCCCTGAAAGGGAAAGGGGGAAAAAGCTTTTCAACCCACAGAGCCCTTTAAAGCCCCAATGGCCCCATGACCCCCCTGGGGCGCAACACCATTTTTTTGGACTTACGGGAAACCCTTTAAAAATTTCGGTTGTCCAAACGGGAAAGGGGGAATCCCTGACTTCTACACACCATAAAAATTTTTTATCCTGCCAGCCCCCACCCTTTATTAAAAACCCAAAACATTCAGCACAGCGGCGGGGTGAAAACTGAAAAATTTTTTTCCCAAATTTTTCCCCCGAAAAATGTAAAATTGTTTGACATTTATAAAAATAAATCAAGCATGGACTCTGACCTTTTTTGAAACCTTTGGGGGGGGAAGTCACTACTAGTAAACTGAAGAAACCCCCCTTCTTGATAATGTGCAGTCCCACATTTAAAAAAACACTACTCTCTTTTTTGTATTCCTTTTCCTCCCTCTTTTTTCAAATTGAAAAATCTACTGAAAACCAAAAACAAGATTTTATAAGTCTTACGGCTGAATGTTTTTTTAAATATACCCCTGATGACCTTGAGGGCACTGCATCCCACCTCTTCCCCTCCTGCTCCTTGTAGCCCTCTAAATTTTTAATTTTTTTTAAAAACCTCCACCTTATTACCAAATAAAAATACTACGTCCTTTATCCTGAAAACCCGATGTTTCCCATTGGCATGCCCCCCTGCCCACCAATGGACCTTTCCAAGTAATCTTTTGGGGGGGAACCGGAACCTCGCTGTTCTCCATTCCATGTTCTCCCCCCTGCCACCAATGGTACCCCGGGGCCCCCTAATGTCCAATCGGACATTTGGGTGTTTCCCCCATTTTTCCATGTTCCCCCTGCCACCAATGGAAATGCTCCTAAACTTGTAAACTTGAACCTTTCCGGGGTTTCCCCCCGGGAAAGTTCCTTGCGCCCAAAAAACGTACTTTTCGGGCCCAATCTTGTCAAAACCGGAAAACCCCCATCTTCCCCATTGGGATGGTTTTCTCGCTCCCCCCAATGTAGGGCATTTAATCTATTTTAGCCTTTTGAAAGGGGAACTTATGTTCTTTGGGGCCCCCGTGCAAAAAAGTGAAAATTTGGGCCTCCCCCCCCCCCCCCCGTTACCCCGGGCTGCCATCAGAAAAATCCCAAAAACCGTTTCAGGGGGCCCCAAAAAAAACCAAACAAATTTTCCCCCCACCCAATTTCAAGGGTTTTTATTTTTTTAAAAATATCCGGGGGCCCCCTTTGGGATTTGATACCAACCGGAAAACGCCGTACAGCCCTATTTTGGGACCCCCCCAGTTAACCATGTCCATTTCCAATTTTCGGGGTCTTCCATAAAGTCAAAGGGGGGGTTTTTGGGGGCCCCCCCAGGGGGGGGTGGGGGGCAAACCCGAGAGGCTGCAAACGCGCACCCCTTTTAACTACGCCCCTGTCGCTGAAAAAAATCCATGTAACCCACCCCCCATTGGGGTGTTCTTGCGGGGCCCCCACAATATTTCCCCGTACAAAAACTTTCAAGTAAAAGGGATAACTTGAATTTTTTTGGGCCTTGCAAAAAGTTTTTAAAAAGGGGGCCTACATTATATTTTTATTTTCCCAAAACCCCCCGTCTTATGTGTCAAAGGGGAATTTTTTGGGGGCCCTCCAGGATGCAGGGCCCCGTTTGCATTTTCTACCCGGGTTTAAACCCCCTATAGCACAACCCTGCTTTTAACTGCCCCCCTCTTTCAGTTAGGGCCCTTGGAAAAGGGAATTTAAATATTTTAGGGTCTCATTTTTTTTTTGTCAAGCTTTTCCCCCACCTGTTTTAAGTTAAAAAAAACCCAAACCCTCTTTCCCCCCCATTGGGGGGAAAAATTTGGGTTTAAAATTTTATCGAACCTCAAAACCAACACCACTAATGTTCCCCTTTAACCCCAACATTTTAAAAGTAAACCCAAAACCTTTTTTTATTAAAATGGGAAAAAACATTTTCAGGGGTCCAGAATAATTTCTGGGAATCAAAAAATTTCATTGTGTGACATCTACAGGAGAAGAAAAAGTCACCACAAGTGGCACCATTTGTCAGTAGGGCCTAAACATTACTATGTAAAGCACCATTTACTGTACGTGATCTTACTGTACAGGGCCCTATTTAGGCAGGTTATAATCTAGGGCACAGTTTAAGGGATTTCCTATTAGGTCTTATCTTTTGGGAAGGACACTGACACTACTGTTTATATCGGAAGTAAAGCACTGAGGGTAACAGTAAGATGGAAAGTTGTTTAGAGATAGGAATAGGAGGGAAGAACACCGGAAAGAGGTCTGGATGTAGTTAATGACTTTAACCAGAGAATACATCACCTCAGTTGAAATTTTACAATTCAGACATTTTAAAAATGAACCCTAAATAATTTTCTCATCATCTAGACTGCCTGAAAGACTTGGCAACCCCTTCAGGAGTCTCCTGGATGATCTCTAAACAAAAAATTGTCTCCCCCCCCCCCCCCTCCCTTCCAGGCTCCATGGAGTACTTGCCAACTCTCCCAGGACTCTGGCAGGACTTCCTTTTTTCTGCAGGTCCTGTGGATTACAGTGTATTGCAAAAGTATTCATACCTCTTGAACTTTTCCTCATTTTTAAACTTAAAGAGAACCTGTCACATAGATTATGCCCCCCTTGCCGATGTCAGAACAAGCTGGTGACAGACATGCTGTTTCCAGCGCTGTGTCCCTTATTCTGAAAGATGCTGTAGTTTTTGTGTATTTAATGCTCAAATCTGCAGTTTTCAGCCAGAAGAGTCATTCAAAGAGTCAGTGTTTTTCAAACCCTGCCCATCTGAGGCTAGCCCCGCCCACCTCAACTGATAAACCTGTTACTTTGAATGGGTAGAAACATGTGAATAACTCAGTGGGTGGGGCTAGCCTTTGATGGGTGGGGCTAACACCTGCTCATGAATAAGATTTGAGGGATAAATGCTCTAAAACTGCTGCATCTTACAGAATAAGGGGCACAGCGCTGGAAACAGCATGTCTGACACTACCTTGTACTGCCCTCAGAAAGGGGGGCAGGTTCCCTCTCCCTATTTGTGTCCGCCAGGGTCAATCCTGGGCCCACTACTCTTCTCTATCTACACTCTTGGCCTGGGTCAGCTCATAGCATCACATGGCTTTCAGTCCCAGCTGTATGTTGACAACACTCAGCTCTACATCTCCAGCCCAAATGTTAACTCTGCTCTCCTGGATCCCAGACTGTCCATATCCTTCTCCTCCAGTCTCCTAAAACTAAATGTGGAGAAAACTGAAATCATCTTTCCACCTTGTCACTTTATCCCCTTGCCTTATCTTTCTATCACCGTCAACGGCTCTACACTCTCACTGGTCCCACAAGTAAGCTGCCTTGGGATAACATTAGACTCCTTTGTCTTTCAAACCACACATTCAAGCCTTACCTCTGCCTGCCACCTCTGCCCAAAAAGTCTCTCAAATCTGCTCATTTCTTAACTTCAATACTCCAAAAATGCTAGTCCATGCCCTTGTCATCTCCTGCCTACTTGACTACTGCAACATCCTTCTCTGTGGTCTATCCAGCACTTTTACTCCCTTCCAAACCATCCTCAACTCTGTTGTCCACTTTAATCATCTCTCTCCTCTAATGCTCTGCCTCTACCCTCAACCAATCCCTAACACCCAGCGAATCCAGTTCAAGTTTTAAACCATGACCTGCAAGTCTCTCCCTAACCTCTCCCCTCCATACATCTCTGCCTTAATCTCTAGATAACGTCCCTCACACAATCTCCGCTCCTCACAGGACCTTTTTCCTCTGTTCTCCCTGTGTCAGCTCCTGACACAACCATCTCCAAGACTTCTCCTGTGATTCCTCCATACTCTGGAACTCACTGCCCCAACACATCAGACTCTCCAAAATTTTCACTAGCCTCAAAAGTAGCCTTAAAACCCATCTCTTCAGGATAGCCTAAAACCCACAATAACCCTGCTGCCACTACACCCCTACAAACATGTCTGCTCTTCACCTTCTGTCTCTTTTCTCCTTTGTCGATTGTAAGCCTTTGCAGGCAAGGTCCTCTCTCTCTCAGTCAGTCATTTGTCACCATTGTACTTGTTTGGTGTAGGTTATGTATGTAACCCCCCTCGAATGTACCACACCCTGGAATTAATGACGCTCTAAAATAAATAATATTCATATGCTGAGCCTGTAATGTCTACACAGTGACATCTGTAAGATCTGCATACATAATTCCAGTTCACTTAGGGGAGAGTTTAACTCCTCACCAATACCTGAAATAACTCTTCGCCATTAGGGGATGTTTACACAATGTTTTTAATCTTTTTGGATCCTTTTTGGGGGGACCCAAATACGCATCCAACAATCCATATTATATACATTCCCCTTCAATGTAAAACAGCATCAGTTTCAGTGCATCTTTCAATGCATTAAAGAATTCAATCTTCTTTTCATTTGCACAGCAGATGCCCATTTAACCCCTTAAGGCCCCCCTGTTTTGACCTTCCTAAAAGCCCTATTTTTAAATTTTGACATGTGCCCTTTATGAGAATAACTTTTTGAACTTTTACCTATTATTGATTAGAGAGATTTTTTCTCGTACACTTTGTGTTTAAGATCGTAAAAATTTTTTATCCAAAAAATTTTTTGTGAAAAATACAAAATTTCATAAAAAATTTGGGAAAAAAATTTCGTTTTTGAAAGTTGCAAAATTTCTGCGGCAAGCAATAATTATTCACCAAAAAATAGTTTATAACTAGCATCAAACCATAATGTCCCATAGGTTGGAAAAATTTTTTTTTAAAATGTCTTTTTTTTTTTTTTTTTTTTTTTTTTCATATTAGGGTTTTAAAAAATAGTAGTAATTTCTCACATTTAAAAAAATTTGCAATTACATTTTTTTGGGGCCCACTCCAGTTCTATGTGGCTTTGAGGGCCTGCATGTTAATCCCCCCATATGCGCCATCTGAAAACAAACCCCCTTAAAATTAAAACATTTTTAAATTTTTGAAAACCCCTTCAGTATTTCACAAAAATTAAAGCAAAGTGGAGGTGAAAATTTCAAAATTTCATTTTTTTTTTGCAGTTTTCAATATTTATCCATTATTCACTGGAATACGGAAAATGTGTAGGAAATGCAACTTAATATAAATTCCCCCCCGGGTCGGGGCCGTTTTTAAGATATCCCCTAGGGCCCTGTCATTATTTGGCTCCCCTACCCCAGAATAAAAGCACCTACTATACTCGGGGGTCTCATTTTCAAACGTTTTTATTTAGCGCCTTTCAATTTGGGGACCCAAAGGTGCAAAAACTTAAAAAAACACCCCCAAATAGACCCATTTTGGAAACTAAAAACCCCTTAAATAAAAAAATTCCAGGGGTGCATTGAGTAAAAAACCCCAAGGTGATTCCAAAAATTTTTTTTTTAGCATAAGCGTGAAAATTTAAAAATATTTTTTTTTTCAATAATCTCAATTTTAGCTAAAAGGCATATATAAAGGAAACCCTGAAAAAAAAAAAAAAAAAAAAAAAAACTTTTTAAGCAATTTTTTCCAATTCCAATACCCTAATGTGGGTGAAAAACCTGTTTGGGGCGCAGACGGCGAAAAAAGGGGGGGAGCCTATTTGGTTTTCGGAACGCAGATTTTGGTGGGGAAAGCCCATTTGAAAAGCCCCAAAAAAAGGGGAACAGGCAAAAACCTCCAAAGTCCCCCTTTTTGGGATTCAAACACCCACAGGATCTCATCTGGGGGTTTACTTTTCATTTTGGATGCACAGGGCCCAAGTTTTTTTTTTACTTTGGGGAAATGAAAAGGGGGGGAAAAAAACCAGTTGGGTCATTTTTTGTTTTTAAATTTTTACAGCTTACGTGCATGAAAATTTATGTAAATTTACAATGGGGGGGGGTACAATTACAATGAAAGATTTTATAATTTTTTTTTTCGTTTTTTTACTTTACACAGTAAAAAAATCTATAAAAAATTCTTTTTTATGTTGTCCTATTCGACACCATAACTTTTATTTTGCCGGGGCAGGCTGTGATGGGCTTTTTTTGGGGGATGAGTTGAAGTTTTTTTTGGGTACCATTATGGGGGCATTGAGCTATGTTCACTTTTTTATTAAGTTTTTTTTTGAGATTTTTGAAAAAAAAAAAACTTTTGGGGTTTTTTTATTTTTATTTTTTAAGCGGTCACTGTACGGGATAATGACAGGTACTTTACCAACAGGGCAAACGATTTTCACCCATACCCCAATTTTAAAATTTTTTTATGTTTACTGTTTTATTTCAATAAAAAAAACTTTCTTCAACCGGAAAAAACGTTTTTGCACGCCTGTCTGGAGCCCAAAATTTTAAATTTTTCTGTGCTTGGAGGTGTAGGGGCTTTTTTTTCGAGATGGGGTTTACGTTTTTTTATTCATTTTGGGGGACAAAGCTTTTTGATCGTTTTTAAACCCTTTTTTTTAGGCCAGGGTGAAGAAAAAACTGCCATCCAGTATGTTTTTTATTTTTTTTAGGGCCCCCCTGCGTATCGTATAAATTAGCTTTTCTCTTTGGGTCGCTAGATTATGGGATACCCTATTTATATGTTTTATTTGAAGACTTTTAAAAAAAAAAAAAAAAAAGGGGTTTTTAGTGTGTAAAAAATATTTTTTTGCATCGCTATCTTCGAAGCTATACATTTTTTAATTTTTCCGTATACAGAGCTGAAAGGACTTTTTTTTTGCGGATAACTACTTTTAAAATTTACAACGGGCGTTTTAGGAGTTTTTTAGCTTTTTTTTCCCTTTTTTTGTGCTGCGGGGTGAACAAAATCTTAAATTTTTTGATCGTTTTTTTTTTTTTTACGGCTTCACCGAAAAGGGTTAATTAACATGACATATTTATAGGGCAGGTTATGCACCCTTGAACCCAAAAATGGGACTTTATTTAAAATTTTTTTCTTTTTGGGGCGATTGGCGTTTGTAAAGGGGAAAAGGGCGTGTATATTTTTATTTTATTTTTTCGGTTTGGTTTTACTTGTTTTTCACTTTTTTTTTTACTTTTTTTTCACTTTTTTTCCCTTTTTATTTTACTTTCCCCATAGGGGATTTGAATGAAATCTTTAGATCTCTCCTTCAATGGAATCAGTGCATACTTTTTGCTATGACGGTTCCATGACAACTGTCAGTCACGATGGGCCGGGCATGCCCCCAGGGCACCCGGGCACGTGACTCCCAAAACCCCGGGGCATCTCTGCCTTCCTTCTGTCTGTCAGAGGGGAGGACTACGGATCGCCCGATCCGGCGCTGCTGCCCCCGCCGACAGAGCAGGAGGAGCATCTCCTCCTGCTCTCCCTTATTTTTTGCGACCCCATCATCGCGTAATTTGGGGGTTTAAACCCCCCCCCCCCCGGGGCGATCCGGGGGGGTCAGGGCCACCCGCGGATTCACGTAAAAACACTACACCCCGCGCCATCCCCGCGGGAATCTAAAGTGCGTTAACCCCCAAACGACCTGGACGTATGGATACGTCTAAGGTCGTTAAGGGGTTAAAACTACAGGGTGCATTTCTGCTGCAGCAAAAACACATCCAAAACACGTACCACACTTTGGGTGCATATTGGATGCGTTTTATGCAGAGCTTATAAATAAGTTTTTCAGATAAAAAAAAGTATCGAAAAACACTGTGTAAACATACCCTAAAAGGAGAGAAAGGAGCAGGTTCACTCTCTGATTCCACTCAATGGGCGTCAGAAAAGGACTGATAATTACAGCCGGGACGAACCGCTAATAGCCTGGATTGAAAATAACTCTGATCTTGGCCTTTTAACCCCTTAAACACCACAGAGAACGCACTGTGTGCAGATTGCTTGTTATGGCAGCCTGGGGCCTAATGAAGGCAGGGTGTAATAGGAAAGCCCAGTGGTCAAGTACCCTAGGGAGACCAAAAGTACAAGAAAAATAAAAAAAATGTAAAACTTTAAAAAAGTTACTTGGTAAATGGAGAAACAGTCCAGCGTAACACTCTGTTTCTAAATTAAAATCGTTCCAAATCTTGATTAAAAAATTCAAAACCTAGTTTCCAACATGGATTCGCATCAAAGCCGACGCGTTTCAGAGACCATCTCCTTATTCATGGCATGAAAACTTTATGACATCTCTATTTAAAAATGATCCACTACGGGTCATGTGATCTAATCATGTTACCTAATTAAACATATACCAAAAACAGTGAATAAAAATCCTTCAGGATACAAAAAAAATCCTCTAAAATATATGCGATCCTATTGAAAAACATAAATTGGGGGAAAAATTTTAGTTGGGTTTTTTTTTGTTAAAGCCATTCGGATGCCTTGTGCGGAGTTTAAACATCCACCAAGCCTCTCAGGCCAGAAGCTTCGTCTATGATCCTCACCCCTGAAGGTTTGAAGACTTTTCTATCCCTTGAAAAATTTTAAAATTCATTTAAGTTTCAAAGCATGCCCCCTCATTAAATGCTTGGGGCCCATAGTTTCCCTACTCTTGGTTTTTGGGCACCCGTAAGTGCCTGGGGAATCCGCCCTTTAAAGCGCGGGTGCTAGGGCGGGCCTATATTTGGGGGTTTTTTTGACATTTCCCGATTTGTAATAAAGATACACAAAAAAACCGGTGTTACAATTTATAAAAGGAAGTTGTTTTTTAAAATGACTCCCCTTTTTGCTTTTAAAAATTTTTTTCCCTTTAAAAACAGTCTACTTTATTTACATGTTAGCCGCGGGGGTGTTCCCATTTATGCATCCTTTAGTGGGAAACCATATTTTTGGAGCGTTGGTTTGGCTATCGAGATCGAGCGTTTGTGGGGGCCCGCAATCGAAAGGTTTTTCGATAGTTAGCACCCGATTATGAGCGTTTTCCCTTTTAAAGTTTTTGGGGAGAAAAAAACACCTTTCATTATTACACCCAAAAAAGGCTGGGAAGCAAAATTTAAACACCCAAACCAACATTTAAAATTTGGATAGGTACATTTTAGGAAAACACACTTAGGTTATAAAAAATAAACCTTTAAATTACCTGTGGGGGGGAAAATTTTTGAATTGTGTTTTAAAATTTACGTTTTTGCTGCGTCGGGAAAAAAAGCTGGGTGCGAAAAAGTCAAAAAACGTATCTTTTATTTTTTTCGTCCCCGATACACGGTTTTTTTTTGGCAAAAAAAAAACCCTGTTGAGATTTAAAAGATCGGGGGATTTTTAATTTTAAACTGCGGGTGGATTTTAAAAAACCAGTAAAGGGTTTTGTAATGGGTAAATTAAAAATGAAACCCCTATCTAAAAGTAAAATTTTTTAAAAAAAGTGGATTTTTGGCAGTAAAAAAGAGCCCTGCGTTATTTGGAAATGGTTTTTACCCAATTAAAAATTTCAGGCTGCCCAATACCCGGGAAAAATTTTCAAAAGCAAATTTTTAATTAAAGATATTCCATTTCTTTTGTTTTCCAAAAGTCGGGGGTGAACTTTATCCAGGGTTCTTTATAGTTAGAGCTTGTCTGTTCGCCCGGGGGGGGCCCCCCCCGCTCCCACCCCCGTGGGAATTTACAGTGGTTAGATCCCTCCCTTTTAAATTCTTAGCAAAACCTTTAAAAATTCAAAAAAATTTCTTTTAATTAACTAAATTGGAAGGGATCACAGCTAATAGTAGGGGTTTCTCGGTCCCGGGAAATGGGAACTAATTTCGTTTAAAGCTTTTTGGGCCCACGGGCAAAAGCGCAGGCCCCTACCCCTTTATGAGCGTTTGAGAGACACTGGGCTAAAACGGGAAAAACGTGTTCTATTTTAAAACGGGGTCATGTGTTTTTTCCCAAACCCAATCGAAACCCCATAACACACCCCGGTCATAACGTCGCACACACTTCTCACCCTGCTCTTTTCCCGGAAATTTGGATTGCGGGCCCCCAAAAATTACAGGAAGCGCCAAAAAAAGGCGCGGTTTTTTTAATAGGGGTTGCACAGTTTTTTAACCCTTTAAATTTAAATGGCTTGTTTTTTTTTTTCGGGAAATTTTTCGACCACCATAAAAACCTTGCCGATTTCAACTTTGTCGATAAAAATCGCTCAACACTATTAACCACGATTCATTCCGAGAATCTGTACTCGATAAAAACAAACTGGGGGACAAATTTTATATTGTTTTCTGACACTGTTTCTTGCATGTTAGACTGTGCCATTAATAATTGAAGGTGTTTTTTCACAATATTACATATATCTTTTTTATTGAGGATAAAATGCTGTTTTTAAATTTTTAATTTTATCCTCTATTCGATTTTTATGAACCTTCTCTATCATTCTATTTTTTTTTTTTCAAGTAGTCTCCCTCGGGGAGTTTTTTTAAAACTTTGGTTGCACCCTTTTTTTAAAAAAAAACCATTGAGGTAACCTCAAATTAGAAGCTGTTTTGAACCCCCTTTGATAAGTAGGAAAGAGGTACACTGAACAGTTCCTTTTAATTCTGCCAAGATAACCAAAAGGAACACCTTATATAACATGACGGGGAGGGTTAGATGAATAAGGAGATGGTCTCCGAAACGCGTCGGCTTTGATGTGATTCCATGTTGGAAACTAGGTTTTGGATTGGTTAATCAAGTATGAAAAAAGATTTGGAACAAATTTTAAATTTTAGAAACGGGTGTTTTACGGGGAAACCTTTCCCCTTTTTTACCAAGTGAATTCACTGATTTTTAAATTCTCCCTCCCTTTGGGATATGACCAGGTGAGTTTGATTTTTAATTCCCTTTTTTTTTTTTTAAAAGGTTTAAACCCAAAAATTGGTATTGCCTTATCCATAAACGTTGGGGCTTTAAAATTTTGTTATTTATCCTGTTGGGGGAAACCTGTAGGAAGAAAAAAAAAAAAATTTTTTTTGGGGGTTATTTTGAACCCCAAAAAATTTGGAAAAAAAAAAGGGATAAAAAAATAAAATTGTACCCCCCCCAAAAAAAACAAAAAACACAATTCCCCTTTAAAAAAAAGTGGCCCTTAAATTCATAGGGGGAAAAAAAAGGAACTTAAAATGCCGGTTAAATTTTTAAAAAACCCAACACGATTTTTTTTTTTTTTTAAAACGGGGTTGGTGGGCCCGGTTTACTAATTCGCTGCACCCCCGGGTTTAACAACATTTAAGGGAAAACTGGTCCATTCCTTGCTGTTTAACCCCTTAGATGCTGCAGTTAAAAAAGTGAATGAGAAATGGTGTCGCGCACCGTTTCTCACTCTTTTCGGGGCTCCCACGTCAAGAAATCTTTCACCGCGGCCAAGTGGTAAACCACCATCTTTGTACACCTTATTGCATTGTTTATATAATGCAATAGGCTGTATTAACAAACACACCCCCTAGTGTCAAGCAACCTAGGAGGACTCCATATTAAAGTAAAAAAAAAAAAAAAATGTTTTATTTGTCATTTTTTCAAAAAAAAAAGTTACCATATTTGCTTTTGCCACCCTTTGCCAAAGTCAGATCTTTTAAAATAAAAACATTACTTTCCCCCATCCTGAAAACTTTGGGGGAAAAAAAATTCCAAACCCCAAAATTTTTGGTTTTTTTTTAAATTTCATTTTCCCTAAATTTAAAATAAAACTGATCAAAAAAGTTGCATTTTTTCCCAAAAAACTAGTCCCAATAAAAGTTTGACTCCACCCCAAAAAAAAAAAAATTTGTCATCTTACAAAAGTCCATAGGTTAAAGTAAAAAAAAAAGTTATCGGTCGCAAAAATGGCACTGTGGCAGAAAGTTGAAAAAAGAAAAAGTTTGGATTTTTTTATAAATAAGTTTTTATTGAAATTTTTTTAAAATAAACAATCCCAAAAAAGCAGGTAAAACAACCAATGGTATCGTTTTTTGGAAACAAAAAAGTATTTTAAACAATCTTTCAAAAATTCATCAATTAGGGAAAGTAGGGCCCACATTGATAACCAGAATGTAAGTAGAAAAGCATAAAAAACATTTTCAAGGTTTGTCCAATGAAAACTGAAATAAGCACAGAGGGGAAAAAAGAGTCAAAAATTTTTAAGATTAAATACATATTCAATTTTAGGTGACTGTTTTGCCTATACCATGTGATTAGAGATAGGCGAATTTCTTAAAATTTGGGGTTTCCCAAGTTGCCAAAAATTTTCCGAAAAAAAATCTTTTTAGTCCAAATCCCTTTGGGGAAGAACCCGTTAAAAAAAGCTTTTTCCAGGCTGCACGAGAATGTAGGGTGATGTAAAAAAACGTTTTTCCTGTTTTAAAAATGCAGAGGGAGGGGTGTTTTTTCTTCATACTATGCTGTGTTTTATTTATGACAAGACAGGACTGTCACGCTATTAGAATCGCTTCACTCAAATTTTTTCCCGGGGGCATTTTAGAGAAAAAATGCCCAAAAAAAAAACCTTGAAGTGGGAATGCGGGCCCGATAAAGTCATGGCAGGGGCCCAGCTGGAAAAAAACAAGTGAGGGCTAGGTGGCTTTTCAGTAGGCCAAAAGAGGGGAACATTTGGACAGAGTGTGGAGGCGACCGGGGCAGCAGCACGGGGTTTCAGACATTGGCGAAATTGACACGTGTGGAGGGAACGGCGGCGCCCAAAAGCAGCAGAAATGGGGTTTCAGTTTGTGGCCCCAATGATTTTTGGGAAAGGTGGCAAAAAAAGGGGGGAAAGGCCCCCAAAGTGGCACAAGGGACAGTGTGGGGGGCACGGGAGCAGCCACAGCAAGAGCAGAAAATTGGGGCCCAACAGAGTGGCAAAAATGACCCAGTGTGGGGGCACGCGCAGCATGGGGTTTCAGACAGTGGCCCCAATGACTTTTTGGAGGTGGAAAAAAAAACTTGAGTAGGCCCCCAGAGGGGAACAATGACAGGGTGGAGGTTTCAGGGGGAGCAGCTTTTGCGCGCAGGGAGGGCAGGAGAGTGTCACAATGACGGGGTTGTGGAGGTGACCGCAGCAGCATGGGTCAGAGAGTGGCACAATGAAAAGTGTGGAGGTGGGGTTGGAAAATACCAGCCCGGGTTTTTAAAAATGGGGTAGGCGATAGAAAAAAACGGGGAAAAAGAGGGTTTGGAATCAGGCGGCTGGCGGCATCGAATAGGGGGCTGAGGCAGGTTAGTTTAAACCCCAAAAGACTCATTTCTAACAGTTTTTTTTGGGCGCCCATGGCTGTTTGTAGTCTGAGGGCCAAAGGGCATTGGTGTGTGGAAATCCCGGCCGATCCACACCCAGATTCCAAATTTTTACCCAAAGGGTTTAGTTGTTTCCCCATTTTCCGGGGGGAAAAAAGGGTCTCCTTGGGGGGAACGATTTGGGCCCCCCCGCCCCTGAACCCTTCTGATGCCCACGGGTGACGGGGAAAGACAGCTTCTTCAATGCAAAACACGGGGAAAAGTTGTGGCCCACATTTCCGTTGGCTGCCCGTAGTTTCCCGCGGATCTTCTAACTGGGGGGGTGGGGAGAGTGCTGTCCCCAAATAGGCCACCCAAATTTTGGTTCAGGGTCTGCTCCGTTTCCCGCTGCTCTGGGGTGCCCCCCTCAATAGGGGGTGAAAGGAAGATGTCATCAGGGACCCCCAGACTTTTGGTTTATTTCTGATGGGGCTGGTAATGCCCTATCCCCTCCAAACCCTTTTCCCCCGCAAACCGCGGAAGTAAGGGGAAAATGGTGCTGAGGGGCCCCCCCCCGGGCGGCCGTCGGAGGGGGGACGATGCCGCACTTGGGAGCGGCCAACTGATACCGGGGGTTGCCCTAAGGATTTGGTTTGTCCTCCCTCTCAGCAGCGGGGGAAAAAAGGGTCCCCTTTTGGACCGGTAGCGGGGTCCAATAGGGTGGAGGCCAGAAGTATCCCTCTGCCGGATTGCTGAATATTCGGCGTTACTAGCCAGGAAAAAAAGCTTTCTGCCCGGGCCCAAACTGCACAAGTGACCCCGGGGGGCTCCCTCCTCCCTCTCCACTGTAATTTCCCCCCCATGGCTTCGGGGGCATCGCCTCGTCCTTTCCCCATCTCCATCTACCTCCTCCGTGCTCTGCTCCTCCTATCCTGTCAAACCCGGTTAGAAAAATCCACTCATTTTACCGGGTATTTCTTTGTCCCAATGTCGTTTCCCCCTCCTCCTCCTTTCCCTTTTTAGTCCCCGCGGGGCTTGTGGCCGCGAGATTAGTCGCCAAAATCTCCCGGGCCCTGCCCAGACAGATTTTTCAGGGATCTGTTCCGGGGCTTGAAGCAGTGGAATTTTCGGTTTTTCACCCCTAAATCCCGGCGATGACAAAAAAACGTCGCCCTTCCCCGAATGGGGTCAACAAAAAGGCAGGTGTCAGCTGACTGCCACTGGCTGACATCAAAGTTGCACAAGGGGGGTACGACTAAGGGCGGGGGCTATGCCCGAAAAAGCCCTTAGACCTGTTACGAGGGTTTTTATTTTTTCTCTTCCTTCAATTTTTGCCTCAAAATGGAATTTTTTTTTTCCAGGAAATTAAAAAAAAGTGTTGATTTTATTGTATACTGTCTAGCCGTCCGATGCACGCTGTCCCATAATCTACTTTTTCACGTTCAGTACTCCTGTTCGCCTGGATCATCAAAAAAAAGTTCCCTGGCCCCCTTGTTAAAACAGTTTGGTCCCCAAAATGTGCAGGTGGGAAATTTCCCAAAGGGTGGAAAATGCATAATCTTCCCGAAGTTGGTTTGGGAAAATTTTAGGATTTTCCCTTTTTACAAAAAAGATTGACCAAGTTTCGGGCCCTGGCAGGGCGCATGGACCATCCCTCGGCCCCACGTGGACCATGTTACTTCCCCTTGTCCGTCAAAATGGGTTTCCCATTTGCAGTTGGGCGGGAAAGCCACAATCGATTTTTTGTGCACCCCACGCGAAAACCCGTTCCTCCCTGTGTTTATTTTTTCGCCGGGGGCAAGCCAGGGTGGTGAAAATGCGTGACCCGCTGTGCCCTACCATTTTGGTTTGATTGAGCAGTAATTGGGGGGCTGAGATTGGGAGGGGGAGGAGGGGGGGCGACATTGGGCAGGAGAGCGTTTACAACGTGGAGGAGGAAAACGGGATCTCCCGCCCAAGTTGGTTGGGGGTGCCTGGGAGGAAGCCATTAAACCAGTGGGCCTTTTTAAAAGGGGAAAAGTACTGGCCCTGACCCTAAGGGTTTTTAAAAGCTGCCGTGAAACCCTTTGGGAAAAAACAGATAAGTGAAGGGGGCTGGCCCCCCCTTTGTTTACATTTTTTTTGAAGGGCTGGGTTTTCTTTCCTTTTTGGAAAGAAATTTCGGTTGGAAAATTTCCCCCCTCGGCTCGGGAAAGGCCTTTTTTTTCTGAACGGTGCGAGCCACCCTTTTTGGGAAAAGGGGGGGGACTGCAGTTCCCAAAAACTTGGCCGGAAAAACCCGGGCGTTCTGCCCTTAGGGTGGTTGGAAAGCATACTGTTGGGCTCTTTGCTTTTGCCCCCCGGTTTTAACGCTGCTGGCGGGCCCTGAGTAGCGAAAGGGGCAGGGGGAAAAATCTGGACCCGGGGGGTGATTTGGGAAAAGAGAAAAAAGCACCCTTCTGCAGGGTGGTGGAGCCTTGACTGGTGCAATGGCCATGCGGCCCTGGGGAAACGCAGCAGGATGGACCACCAAATTTTGAACCGTTTCTCCCCCGGCCACCGGATGGTGGCGCTGCTTTTTATTGACAAGGGCCTTTGGGGCCAAGTTAGTTTCCCCCGGGCCCCGCTTCACTTTTGCCCACAGATTCCACATATACCCAATTTTTTCAGCTCCTCCGGTGGGTTTTGGGCCCCAATGGAAGCCCTTTTTTCCCAAAACACCCCGCCCCAAGGGGAGCCCGAAATTTTTTACCGCCCAATGCTCTTCCCTTCTAGGAAAAATACTTACCCCCCTTCCCCGCTTCGCCCCCGGGGGAGGGCCCCTTGGGGGCCGGCCCCCACTTTTTTCTTTGGACCCCTGGAAAGCGGGGTTTTTTCTTTTTTCCCCCTTTTTTTTTTGGGGGTCGCTTGGCTCCCTGAACCTTCCGGCCCAAACGGCTTGGGCTACCCTGGGGGTGAACTCAGGCCCCCAAAAACTTTCCCCCCAATTTTTTGCTTGGGGGGGGAAAAGCCCCGCCCCGGGGGGGTAAAAGGCCCCAAAAGCTTTTACGGGCCCCTCTTCCCTTTTTTCCTGGGGGGGAAAAGTTTTTGGGCCTTTTCCCCCCTTCAACCCGGGGTCCAAGTGCGGTCGGCTACATTTATCTTTGATTGTTTCATCTTCACTGCTGTCCTCCTCACCCGGGCCTTTGGTTTAAACGAGGGGTGGACCCCCCACAAAAGACCTTTCCCCTGACTCTCCTCAAACTAAATTTTCCGCCCTTTTTCAAGAAGAAGGGGGGTATTGGCCCCATTTCTTCGCTTTTCAAGTAGTGCTGGGCTGTCCTCCTCCAAAAATTTTTCATCCTCACTGTATAGTGGCGCTGAGCCGGGGACCCATAGTAGATCTTGGGTGGGGGGAAAAGGTTTGGGGCAGAGGGGGGTTTGGGGGACAGGTGAGGGGCCCCTGCCCCCTCCCGGGGCCCTGCCAACTAAGGGGTTTTTGTCTGATGTTCCCACCCAATCTTTGGGTGGGGGGTTTTCGATGTCATCTGGGAGGAAATGGTTGACCTGTCAACCAATTTAAAAAACCCTTTGGGTTTCTGGTAAAAAACACGGGGGCCCCTAGGGTTTACACCGGCAGTTCTTTTTTCTTGAGTGACCCCCGCTGTGACGTCCCCCTTTCTGTGGGTGCGACCTGGGCCCGCTCCAATAATGTTTGTGCCATTGCCCCCTGCAGTGGAAAACCTGCAACCCCTCTGTTTCCCACATTTCTGTTTTATCTAAAATGTACAGACTTGTTAAATGAAGATATTTTTTTATTTTTAAAAAAAACACCCTGTATTTGACTCCAAATTTAACCCCTTAAAAAGCCCTTTGGGTTTTAAAAATTGGATTTTTAAAATTTCGCCCACAAAAAGGGCCCGGAAAAATTTCCCTTTTATGTGGTTTAAAAAACACTGTGTTAAATTTTTTGGAATATAAAAGCACAAAAAAAGGGCTTAATTAAAACCCTTTGGATATGAAAATGCTAAATTCAAAATTTCTTTTTTGGCGTTTAAAAACCCAATTTTTTTTTTACTGAAAATTAAATTTCAGAAAAATTTTCGGGCAAACCCTTGGATTTTTAAATTTTGCAAAAGAAATGTGCTGCCAAAAATTTCCCGCTTTGTAGCGTGTTTTTAAAAAAAGGGTATTTTACGGAGGCCCCAACCAGGGGGGGAAAAAAGCCCTTTAAATTTAAACCCTTTTGGGTATTTAATTATGCAACAGGCTTTGATATTCAAAGTTTTCAAGAACTGAGCGACAGCATTAAATGTACATGCAGCTAATTGGACGCACACTGGACTTTAAATTCCAAA
Source organism: Phyllomedusa bahiana (assembly GCA_025379985.1). Classification (NCBI taxonomy): domain Eukaryota; kingdom Metazoa; phylum Chordata; class Amphibia; order Anura; family Hylidae; genus Phyllomedusa; species Phyllomedusa bahiana. Next base: position 122,420 of record JAODAL010004460.1, on the reverse strand, counting down.
CCCCCAAAATCAAAGTTTGTAATTTTTGAGAAAGGCAGTCTCTGAGACAAGCTGTGGGCAACCCCCCCAAAAAACACTGTAAAAAAATTAGTTCTTTTGCGTGAGATTTTCAGCGGCCCGCAGCTTCACTAAAAGCACACCGAGAGCAGTGAGAGCTGCCAGTGTCGCGTCCGGACCCTTTTATTGGGGCGGTTTACGGGCCCCAGAATCCCGCCGGGGTTTTTCTTTATCGCTTGATTCTGAAATTTTCTTTTTTGGGTTTCTTCCTTTCTTCCTCCCGACTTCTTTTTCCCCTGCAAAAGCCAGGTTTATGCAAACCATTTTTTCACTTTAAAAAAAAATGCTTCGTTTCCCCCGGGAAAACCCCAAACTTCGACTTCGTTCAGAATCGAAGTTTTCCTGAAATTCTAAACGAATTCCACTTCATTAGAATCGATTCGCCCATCTCTACATGTAATCCATAAGAAAACATTAAGGTTTCTTGGAAAACATGTAAAAGAACTGAGGAAAGAGAAGGAAAGGAGGGTAGGTGGTATTGGAGGGGGAGAGGGTGGGACGGATCACATAAGTATCCCGAGAGCTCCAGATTAAGTTAGAAAAGATCAAGTCTGCAGGAAAGGGTTAACTCAATCCCCGATAACCATAATGAGAAAAATGTTGATGCTCTTCCCTCTAAATGCTAGTATTTTTTCATACATCCAATTCGTAGAGACTATCTTAAATCTTTTTGTAAGTTGTCTCGTAACGGGACGAAATTGGCTTTTAAAAGGATTGAACACTTCCTAGTTAGCATGATACTTAAATAAGGTAGTGATTGTGTTTGCCACTGAAAGGGGAAGGAAATTTAACGCTTTGACTTCCGATGAAGACAAGTTAAAGTCAAGCACAAGAGATTTAGAGGTATTGATTTTATAATAAGAAAGGTTACTAAATGTTGTGAGAGTTCTCATTATTGTAGGTAAGGACCGAGATGGGTTAGATATAGATAGTATGACGTCGTCAGCAAAAAGGGAGATAACATGAGGCTTATCCGCTATTTGGATGCCTGAAATGGACAGTTCTGTGTAAATAGATTCGGCTAGAGGTTCCATTAGGAGAATAAATCGCAAAGGGGAAAGGGGGCAGCCCTGACATGTTCCTTTGGTTATCTGGAAAGGCTTGGAGAGGAGATTGTTAGATAGAACCCGGGCTGAAGGCGAAGTTTATAGAATTGTATGGCCTTAAGAATAGGTCCCGAATACCCAAACCTCTCCAAAACCTTGAATGCAAATGCCCAATGTATCCTATCAAAGGCCTTCTCTGCATCTAAAAGATAAAAGCAGAGAAGGCACCCCACAGGTTTCAACGTGGTGTATAATATTAAGTAGTCATTGAGTTGCATCCGGAGCCCGATAACCCTTGATGAATCCCACCTGATCGGCTCTGATAAACATTGGCAAAATATCTACCAGATGATTTGCAATCATTTTAGCAAACAGCTTGGTGTTGGAATTTAACAAAGAAATAGGTCGGAAGTTAGCTGGGAGTCAGGAGATTTCCCCGGTTTTGGGATTGTAACTATAGTCGCTTGCAGCATTTCCGAAGGTAAGGCACCTGTTGACATAGCTGAGTTACATAGGTCGAACAGGTGGGGATTCAAAAGTGGTTAAAAGGCTTGAAGGTATTCATTAGAGAAGCCATCAGGACCCAGAGCTTTACCTTTAGGAAGAGCATGTATTGTGCGTGACACCTTCTCTAGTGAAAACGGAACATTGTTTGTTTAGAAGGTCTGGAGAAAGAGAAGGGAAGTTAAGGGAGGATAAGTATGCTTGAATATCCGACAATAGAGGAGGTCTAATAGAGGGATCATCTTGCAAATTGTTACGAGTGGCCCGTCGGGCCGACTCGCTGCCCACGGGCGCACCTGGTTCCCCTCTCCTCTGCCGGGGTCAGGTCGGCTCCCTCTCTCCATATCCTGAATGCTTTCCATGCCTCCCTCCTCAAGCCTCTGGTCTTGAACCGGTTTTACCAGGGGAATACCTCGCCTCCTCCAGTAGCGGACTCTGCGGATATCTTTGAGGTGAAGGACATCCTGGCCATGAAGACATTCAAGGGAAAGCGTTTCTTCCTCGTGGATTGAAAGGGTGTTGGGCCTGAAGAGAGGTCCTGGGAGCCAGAGGCTAATATTTTGAATAGCGATCTTGTCCACAGGTTTCTTTTGCCTAAGAAGAGGGGTAGGCCAATGGGGGGGGGGGGTACTGTTATGAGTGGCCCGGTGGGCTAACTCGCTGGCCACAGGCGCACCTGGTTCCGCTCTCCTCTGCCGGGGTCGGGTTGCGCTTACGATTCGGTACCTCGCTGCACCTCGGCTGCCATCGCAAGCTAATCGCGTCAGGAGTAGCGACCTGGTAGGATTCCCGCCGCAGCAAGTCCATCCTGCCTTGTGGCGGGCTCTGGTGAATACCGGGACCTACTTATACTCCACTCCCTGGTGTGGCCGTTACCACCACTTGCGGTGGTCCAGCGGATCCACTACTCCAGTCATTACAAGAATTATATCGCTTAGTGTAGAAATCACTAAAAGCATCCGCTACAGATTGTGGGTGTGTTATTTTGTGTGAACCATCAGGAGAGAGAAGATAAGGGATAGCAGATCTATGACATAGCAGGGCTACCCTATTAGCCATCAGGTTAGAGGGCCTGTTTAAAGACTTATAGTAAGTTATTTTCAAATTCTTAGTTTGTCAAAGTTTGCTAAAAGATACTCTCTAAAGGCCTGTCTAGTAATAAAGTTCAAGATAATTCCCCCCCTGGGTGGAAGTTTGTTTTTGTTTAGTTTCTAAGATAGATAAATTATTAACAAGGTCATCCCACTTTTTAAGTCTTTGTTTTTTTATTTTAGAAGATAATTGTATTAAAATGCCTCTGATATATGCTTTTTTTGAGCATTTAAAAGTAAAAAGGAGTGTATTTTAAATTTTATTTTTAAAATGAAATATTGCATAATTACTTAAAATATTTTTGGTGCATTCGGTTTTTATAAACATCATAATGGGAGCATGGTCAGACCAAGAAATAATGCTGATGTCACACCTCTCTACGTTTTGTAAGACCCATTTGTCCACCAGAAACATGTCTATTCTAGAGTAGAATTGGGGCCTTTGGCAGAAAAAAAACTAAAATATCTTTTCAAACACGGGAAAACCCGCCACCCCTTTGTAAAAAGAGTCTGTGATACCCCTTTGATGAAAAACATTAGGGAAAACTGTGGACAGGCAAAAGTCAGAAGAAGAAGATCTAACGGGACTCTGGACCATGTTAAAGTCCCCACAGAAAAAAAAAAAAATCCCTTGTGAAACTTTTTTTGTTTTTTTTAAAAAATTTTTTTATTTCTAAATCGGTTTGTGGATTTTTGGGGGGAAAAGATTGACAAGGGTTTAATTTTTTTGGGCGCTTTTAAAATTTCAAAAACCAAATTTAAATAAATTTCCTCCCGGGTTCATTTTTTTTATTGAGAATTTGGGAAAGGCAAATTTTTTCTTTAATTGCTATAACTCCTCCTGCTTTTTTCTTATCGGGTACAGGGGGAAAACAAAAATGTGGGTATTTTTTATGTTGAAGTTTTAGGGGGTTTTCACAAGAAAAGGAAGGTGGGGTTTCCTAAATTAAAAAGGGACAAAAAGCTTAAAAGCTTAATAGCCCCCCTTCCCATACCATTTGAATTTTTAAAGGGGGCCCTATTGATCCCTTGACGTTCTTTGAGACACCCTTTGATATTAAAAACCCCATGGGGGTTAAAAATTAAAAATAAAAAAACAGATCTAAAATTTTGAGATATGTATGGTAACAGATAAGACATCTTAAGGACACCGAGGGCAACCGGGAAAAAGGGGGGAAAAGGGAAAAAACTGTGGAAAACTCCGGGGGGAGGGAAAATTTGAAAAAAGGGAACTATTGAAAACAAAAAATATCAAAAAAAATTAAAAAAACCCTTCCCCTTTTGAAAGGTTTAAAAGAGTTTCAAAGAAATAATCTTTTAAGCTCTTTTAATTACGTGGGTATTTTGGAGACAGGGCGGGGCACAGACCCGGCAGGCCCCATCCACAGGCCCAAAATATTCCCTTTGAGAAGTAATTTACTGCCTTCTTCTGGAGGGGACAAGAAAAAGAGTTTCCCCCCTTTCCCTTTTTGATTAAAGCTTTGTAGGGGAAAAAACCCTCCGTATTTGTATATTGTGGCGAAAAAGTGGGGTTTTAAATTTTAGCAAATTTTCGTCTTGTGGATAAAAATATATTGTGAAAGTCAAAGATTTTGATGATGAAAAAAGGACCCGGGAAAATTTGGGTTAAATTTCCCTTTTGGCTTTAAGGACATGTTTCCCCTTGGGGGTTTTGGGAAAAAAGAAAACTAGTCAAAAACCTTTACCCAGAAATAGAATCTGGGAGTGATTTTTTAAAAAGGGGGGGTTTGGGGGGTCGGTGGGCTCTATTTATGATCAGGGCCCTGTTTGGAGCAGTTTGGAAACAGAGCCTTAAAGAGACATTGGAAAATAGTGTTTAAAATTTTGAGTTAAAGGGGCCCTGTCTGGGATTTAAACCCCAAATTTTTAAAGGGTTTTTTTTTTGTGTTTATTCCCCCAAAAATCCGCCAAAAGTTTAAAACCCTTTAGTTATTTTAGCTCCTCCTCCCATTGTTATGACATCAACCCCGCTCATTGTGAGCTTTTTTGGAATACTCCCATTTTTCTTTCTACATGATGAACCCTCTCCCCTATCCCCTCAATGTTAGCTTTCATTGTGGCTATGGAGGATTTTTAATTTAAAAAAAAACCCTTTTTAAAAAGGGGCGAAGGGCCCCATTATGTCTTTAAAAAAGAGAGGGTCATGCCCCGGGCCCGTAAACTGGAAAGATTCTAAAGATTCAGGAGGGTAAACTTCTCTGGCAGTCAAAGAGGCAGAAGGGACTTGAGAGTCCGCAGAATCTGAGAGTTTTGATTTTACTGGGCTGTTATTGGGTGAATCCTGAGCTGGAGTATGAAGTGGATCCGCAGTACTATCCATAGTTAATAGAGTAGAAGTAGGGTTGGTGCCATTTCTTTTCAAAGATGGAGTTTTAGTTGATGTTGTAGTTTGATCGGATGACGGCTCCAAGTTTAAAGGATTATGAAGATGATTCAGAAGATAAGGAGTCGTCAATGGGTAAGATCTTTGCTGAAGATTGTCTGGCTACCACCCCGTCCATCCCCAAAGCCGCTACTGGGTCACCATGGGTAAAAAAAGGTCGTAAGACTCAAGGATTTACCTTTATCTTGATGTTTTTTAGGAGGACCCATTTGATGAAGGCAGCACTTGGGCACCGAGTTGATTATGAACAGGGATAGATACAGATGATCAACAAAACCCAGAGTGGAGTGGTCACAGTTTACAGAAGTTTGGAGTGAATGTTGCTAAACCAAGGGCATGTTACGTGAAAAAATTAAGACATGGTGCTAAAACCCCCATCCCCAAATGGTGTGGTAATTTCTGCAAAGACAAACCCAAAGGGGTTATAACTCAAAGGTGAGCAGGGAGGGGGGGGAAAAAAAGGGGGGGGGGACCGCAATATATTAGAATAGAGCAATAAGAGGAGAGGGGGAAAAGGCAGAAGGGGGAATAACAAAGCAGTTGAAACCGGTTTATGCCAGAAATATGTTCTTAGTAAGGGAATTCCTCCCTCCTAAGTGTCACCTAGGTTATGTGCAGAGTAAATGGACAAAAGACCATAAGTGTGAGGTAATAGTAATGAAGTGTCACTAGATGTCAGTAGAAGTATGGAGAAGAATATATACAGTCCAGAATCGGTGAATCTAAGAGAAATCGTCATATGCTAAGGGGAAAAAAGTACCAAAAAGTAGTTTAGGGTTTTATTGAGATTGCGATAAAAAAAATAAGCGGTCCCCCACAAAAAGGAAAAAACTTATCCAGAAATAAGGTAAGCAATTCTGACAGCATACACAGTATAAAGCTGGGTTAATATGCAGTATTTTAACCAGTTATGAACCTTGAATATATATACATATTCTTGACATGTTCTGTCAAGAATAACGGTAAAAATGGTGTACACCAAACATGCCACTCGCACGCCAGACACATCCCTTACACGCCAGACACCTCCCACACACGACGGTCACACACCAGACACACCCCGCACATGCAACTCACACACCAGAAACACCCCGCACATGTCATACGCCAGACACATCCCTCACACGCTACTCACACCAGTCATACGGGGGCGCTTCACTCTGAAAAAGCAGGGGCTCTGCCTTTTAAACTTAGGCAGGGTGGCGGCCCCCCAGCCCTGTCCCGCCGGGAGTGACTGTTATTTCATTGCCATGGGGGCCCGGAAACCAAACACCGGGGGGCAGATATGTTAGCAGCTTACCCGGGGCCCGGGCCCCCTAAGAGCCCCGACCTCGTGGCAGTTGCTATGTCTGCTACCCCGGTAGTTACACCCCTGGTTAGACAGAAGACATGGTAGCGATGGAAGACTTCACAATGCTTTATCACCAGTTCACTGATCGCACCTTGGGTCACGGGGGAAGTTACTATAGATTTTTTTCCCAGAGAGCAAAGATTGTGGGGTTTTGATGGGTTTTACAAGTGCAAGTAACAGAATTGATAAAAATCAATGTACCAAAGGGAGAAGCAGACATTAAACCCGTAAAAAAACTTTCAGCTTCTTGTCTTTAAGCGGAACAGCTTCATATATAGTTCGGTACTGGCAGTTTATCTGCTCAGTTATCATTTTATCAACATACTGGAGCAAAGTATCCAACACCTGTAAAAAAACATAAATATAAGTAATACTAATGTATTTAAAATCACCAGCTTTGCAGAAAAATATAGATTGTGGATTCTGACTTCCCCATTAAAATCAGAAGGAAAAATCCACTCTGAATCCCCAACATATATTTTCATCCTGAAGATTTAAAATCTGCACTACAGGTCAACTAAAGTCCAGATTCTGTATAGATATTTTCTGCAACGTTTAACATGGATTTGTTAAAATATGATTCACTTCATTAGAACGGTTATGCTGTTGATTTTCCACTGTGAATTTGTGTGGAGAAAAATCTACAGCGTATATCTGTATCATGCAAAAATCTGACTTCTGGCTTCATTTGTATATTACCCATTAAACCTTAGTGATGAAATGACTTGCCTGTGCTAAAATAAAAAGATCGAAATAAACTTTTAAGACACTTTTATTGGTTTACTTAAAATGAAGGCTCCCTAATGCACATATTAGTGATGTTGTAGTGCAGTATTTGCAGCAGAGAGGATGAGAGTTATAGTTATCACGGGTGGCTCTTACCAATCCTATCATGCTTCCCTAGGGGCACTATAATGAAGAGGGGGTCTACTAACACAATAGGAACTGGTGGTGTTTCTCCTTAATCCCCAGAGACATTCTGTGATGGAGTTAGCCTCAACTGCCCTGATGGTGTTGGTGGAGGTGTCCATGGTGTAATGCAGAACTAAGGCAGGAGTCATGATGAAGGTTCAAAACAAACTTCATTTATTTCCAGCAAGTTGTTAAACACAGGACTCCCTTTGCAGTACATCACCCAGCTTACACAAATGCACAGACCACAGCAGGGAGGAGTGCCCTAAATGAAGTCCCTTTGTCTTCCAGATTAGTCAACATGGAGTTCCCCTTTACCCCAAGTGATCTGGGTATTCTCTTTATTTCTGTGCACATGATGGTGTTGGGTCAGGCCTAAAGCTTAATGAACGCCAACTACTATGTTAGTCAGACTAACTTAACCTCATTTATCCAAGTTTCTAATGCCCCCTTGTTTGACAAAACTATCCCATTTTCTTTTAAATTAATTTCTGTTCTCCCTTTGTGTCTGTGACTAGAATAATAATAATAATAATAATAATAATCTTTATTTATATAGCGCCAACATATTCCGCAGCACTTTACAATTTGGAGGGTAAACGTACAGACATTACACATTAAAAGTACTTACAGATGAGACGGCCCTGCTCGCAAGAGCTTACAATCTATTAGGGTGTACGGGAGAGACGAAGGGCAAGAAGTGCTAGATTTACAATGGTCCAGCCATGTGACAAATATGTTTTTTTTTTTTTTTACATAGAATTCGGATGAACCTGCTACCCTCTATATACATCTATATACAGTTAAGTGCTGAAAATGAGAGGAGTGTGCTAGGGAGGGGTGTTAGCATTAGGGATTCTGGTAGGCCAGAGTGAGAAGATTTATTCTCAGGGCCCTTTTAAAGCTATGAGAGTTCTGAGTGCACCTGATCGCCCGCGGTAGCATGTTCCAGAGAACTGGTACCGCACGTGTGAAGTCTTGGAGACGGGCATGGGAGGTTCAGATGATTGATGAGTGTAACCTGATATCAGCAGAGCAGAGAGAGCGGGTAGGGTGGTAGACAGAGATGAGGGAGATGTAGGTTGTGGAGAGCTTTATGAGTGAGAGTGATGAGTTTATGTTGTATCCTGTACTGGATGGGAAACCAGTGCAGTGACTGACACAGGGTAGAGGCATCACTATAGCGGCTGGAAAGAAAGACAAGCCTGGCTGCTGCATTCAGGACGGATTGGAGAGGGGAGAGTTTGCACAGAGGGAGACCAATAAGCAAGGAGTTACAGTAGTCGAGACGAGAATGAATAAGAGCAACAATGAGAGTTTGAGTTGTTTCTACAGTGAGAAAAGGACGGATTCTGGAGATGTTCTTGAGGTGCAGGTGACAGGAGCGGGCAAGGGATTGGATTTATGGTATGAAGGACAGATCGGAATCTAGTATAACCCCCAGACAGCGGGCCTGCTGCCTAGGAGTTATGGTGGTGCCACACACTGAGACAGAAAGGGCAGGGTAAGGTCTGTTAGAAGATGGTGGGATGACTAGAAGTTCAGTTTTAGTGAGGTTTACTTTAAGATACAGGGAGGACATGATGTCAGAGACAGCAGACAGGCAGTCCCTGGTGTTTTGTAGCAGAGCAGGAGTGATGGTGAAGGTGAAGGATGTGAATAATGGTCACATCCAGTGACGTAGCTACAGGGTACGCAATTGTGTTCGGGCCCCTGAGCTAGGGGGCCATGCAGGCCCCCCTCACCACACTCAGAGCTGTATCTCTTGTTCATAAAGCTGCATTGCTGGGTCACAGAGACCTGGTGATGCAGCTTTATGATCAGAGTGGCACACGCACTCTTAGAAGTGGACGAGTCGACTGTCAGCCTCAGCACTCCTCAGCAGCCCGGCGGCGGCACAAGTAATGAGAGGACCACAAGCATCAAAAAAAGAGGGAAAAAATGCCCGTGCCAGCTCCTTCCCTCTCATGAATATGCCAAGTCTGTATCAGATTCAGCATTGTGGTTGTGCCGGGGCAGGGCATGAACGGAGATGGAGGCAGCACACGGAAAACAGTGAGCTGCTGTGTGGGAGAGGGTTGACAGCAGGGTTTGGGGACTGTCATTCAGATCAGCTCTGCAGTCAGTGCAAGGGAAGCATTTCCCCTTTAACAGGGACTATTTTTTCACCCCATTTAAAGATAAAATTGCAAAAAAAAAAAAAAAAAAAAAAAAAGTGATTAGCCCTGCCCCTATGACCTTAAACTTTATATCACCTACATATAAATGTCAAAGATGCAAAAGTGATACAATTACACAACTTATTTTAATGCCACTTCAGCTATAAAAAAATAAAAAATAAAAGGGGTACTCTCACTTTACACAATGATGCCATATTGCTAGGATATGCCATCATTGTCTGATAGGTCTGGGTCCCACATCTGGGAACTGCACCTAGACATGGACAGACGTTTCAATTACAGCACAGCATCACCGCTCAGCTAAACTCCAAACTCCCATTCATGTCTAGTGGAGAGTCCTGGCCACCTTTCCGTTCATAATGGAGGAGAGGTCTTTTGGCTGGTTTAGGAGATGGGTCCTGCCTCTGGACGTGCACTTATCAGATAATGATGGAATATCCTAGCGATACGCCATCAAGGTCCGTAGTGAGGCAATCCCTTTAACCCAAAACAAGTAAAGAATGGACTCGCACTGTGGGTCAAATAAGTGGGAAAAGGTAATGTCCAATAATATATAACAGAGCTACATTTCTTATATTTTAGAGTTAGCCCTATAATTACCACAATAGACTTGATTATTTTAAATGTAGTGAAATTTTAATGTGGGAAGGGGGTGGGTGGCCCAAGCCGATTTCTTGCACTTGGGTCCATGAGCCTTTAGTTACTCCCCTGGTCACATCACTCCATCCATAAGCACAATAACTATTAAACTGCTAATAAATTTAGACCTTATGACCACGTCCATATCTCCCTGGTAACCATCTCCTGATAAGGTTGTGCAATTGTTAACCCCTGCCAGCAACACTATCCAGCAATTATAAACAATATGGCATAGACATATTACATAATCTCAGGGTTCACTTAGGCTTACTGCACACTACATATGACCATACGTCAAAACGTGTACGTTATAACGTATACACTAAATGTATGTCAAATGTGCACTGTTTTGAGCAGACATTTGACATCCTTATTCTTTGTTTTTTTTTTTTTGTTTTTTTTACTACCGTTTCTATTAGCGGTCACCCATTTCTCCTTGCAATTAGATTGGGTAGGTTGGTTTATATTTTTATGAAGGATACAAACGTATACGTTTACAATATAGGCACATACACTAGGATACAATTTCCATTGACATACACTTTAAAAAAAAAAAAAAAGTATACCGTAACATATGTTTTTGTTAAACTTGAAAAACTGCAGCGCCCTGTGGCTTCCATCTGTTAAAATTTAACGGATATTTGATGACTAATATAAAAAACAGACACAATGCCAATGTACGTCGCATATCTATCCACCTATATAAGTTAACACACGTTAACACATACGTTTTTCATTATGTCATACCACCAAATAACTAAGCCTGTGTACTAAGCCTTAGAAACCAGCAACACGTACATCCAAGTGACTGCCATTACAGCAAGAGTCTGTCAGGGAAATCCCTGAGCTCAGGCAATAAACCATTTAGATGCCACAGTCACTTTTACTCCCTAATGATATCTGTCTATAGGTACATGTAAGATTAACAGCGATAGGCAATAAGGATTTAAAATAAAGTGCTCTAAAGTATTATACAGGTGATCAAATGTAAATATTAAACAAAAAAAATGCATATAGGGTCCCACCACAACTCAAAGAATAAAGTAAACTTGTTATATTTCCTGCACGGTCCATGACAAAAGAAAAAAGCACAACAAATCAAAGCTTTTCTACATTTTACTCAAACTGTAGACTAAATTATATGTACCCAGAGATGGTATAAAGAAACAAAAATGTGTTTTCTCATCACAATGATTAGTTTTAAAAGTGTAGGCAAAGTTAAATGCAGACTATTAAATATATTGTTCTGATTTTGATTTGTGTAGGAGATAGGGGAGATTTGATATCCTGCGTGAGTACACAAGCTTCCCTCTCTGCAATCATTGCTCCAGCAGCCCTATCTGATCTTCTGTAGTGTACACAACAGGTGTTCTAACACACTATGAAAGTTTTTTAGACTTTAATAAAGTCTGACATGATGCTTGTGAGAATTGCAGTAGAAATAAGACCTGATGTTTGAATGCAAGTGTTCCTGATCCTTGGGTAAAACCTGTGCTGTTGACCTAACTATGTGAAAACTGCTGTGTAGGGAAGACTAATATGAATTAAAGGGGTTGTCTCGCTACAAAGAATAGCTTTCAAATTGTAGGGAACACAAAATAAAGACATTTTCCAAATATATTGCATTGTTCCTCTGTTTTCCCTAAAGAGATACAAGAGACTTTATTACCTCCATGGCTATTTCAGTTCCCTCAGTAACCGACCTGTAAACAAATCTCCCAGGGCTGGTTGTGCAATGAGATAACAGAGAGTGAGTCATCACACAGGTCAGCAGTGTCAGTCAGTGTCCTGTGCTGCCAGACAGTAAAAAGTTTGATTTCTCTAAAGTAAACAGCCCCGTAATTGGGGCTTTTTTTTGGGGATCAATAAGAAGTCTTGGGGGTATTTTTGGAAGCTAATCTAATCAAATTTTGCTTCTGAAAAGCAGGGAGTTTTATGCGAAACAAGCCGGAAATTTTAAATGAAAAATTAGTCTGAACCGGGAATTGACAGAAAAATTTCTTTATGCTTTTTTTTAAAAACCCTGGGGGGAGACAACCCCTTTAAAAAATGAAAAAGGTTTAATGTACTGCCAAAGCCACAACCGCAAGCACACTAGAAGAAAAAAGTGGGGGCCGAATTTTATAAATTGCCCGGGCAACTATTTTTGAGGAGGTTAGCTAGTTTGTTGTTGTACAGTTTAGTTCATAATCCAACCTAGGGACGGGCAATATTTGGCCCCCTTGCCACCTAAGGGAGTTCAGTGTCCTTCTGCCCCTTTTGCCACAAAAGGGAAAAAAGGAATTCTCCAAAAGAAGAGATCTACATGAAAAAGGGGTGCGTAGAGATGGGCGAATTGATTCAACGAAGGGGAATTCGTTTCGAAATTTCGGGAAAAAAATTTCGGTTTTTGGAAAAAAGTCGAATTTTGGGGGGAAATTTGGGTAAATTTAAAAAAGGTGTGCTTTTGTTTTGAAAAATTTGGCTGCGAGCACATGGCGCAACATGGGGCAAAGAAATTTTGGGAGGAAAGAAAGGGCTTTAAAGCCTGCATGACATTGGAGAGGGGGAAGCCAGAGCCCGGGCGGGATTCTGGGGACTCACCCCTATTTTAAGTGGGGGGCGACGCGGGGAGCTCAAAAAGGGGCCTCATTTGTACTGATCAGGGAAGGTGCTCCCCGGGCTGATTGTTATTTGAAAAAAACTGATTTTTATCCCAGCGATTTTTTGTGGGGTCTCGCTTATCTCAGGGGGCTGCTTCTTTTTAAATTTTTTATTCTGTTTTTTTTTTGGGGAAATTGGGAAATTGGGAAATCCGGGTGTGCGTCCCACTCCCAACCCTGCATATCCCTTTAAATCCTATCTGTCAAAGGCACTTTTAAATTTATCCAAGGGGGACCCTTAACCCAAATTTCCCCCTTTTGGGAAAATTCATTTAAAAAAAAACAGCTTTTTTTACAATACAAATCCACTTCTTTTTTGGCGGTTTCAATTTTTTTGGCCCCCAATTTAAAAATGGGGGGGTTAAAATTAAGCGTTTTTCGGGCTGGGGGGATCCAAAAAACCCCGTCTTTTCAACGCCAAAAATTAATACTTTTTTTAAAAGTACAAATTTACAACCCAAAAGGGTTTAAATTTTAAAAATTTTTATCTCTTGTTGTTTTGGGGGGTAAAAAAAAAATTTGAAATTTGTAACACGCTACAAAGCTACTATTTTGGGGGTTTTTGGCCCCAAATTTTTTGGCACAATTTACATCCGGGGGGTTTAATTTAAGCGGGGGTTTCGGGCAAGTTGTATCAGTAAAAAAAAAAAAACTTTGTTTTTCACCGCCACGAAAAAATTTTTGTACCCTTTAATTTTCCCAAAACCCGGGAAGGGTTTAAATTTAAAGCCTTTACATTCAAAAAAATACATTTTTTAAAAGGGCACATAAAAAGTAAATTTTTTTTCCTTGCCCTTTTTGGAGCGAAATTTTAACACCCAAGGGTTCCCAAAGGGTTGTTACTGGGGTTTCTTTTGGCTTTCAAATACGGGGTGTTGGTTTTACATATACTTTTTTCCCTTCATAAAACATTTTGTCTTTACATTTTAAACAAAACATTATGTCAGACCAGAGGGGGCCCGGGTTTTAAACCTGCAAAGTGGCAGGGCAAAAAACTTTCCCAGGCCCAGGTCGTAGAAAGGAAAAAGGGACGTGCCAGCAGGGGTCCCTGGGTTTGGGGAAACAACGCCGGTTTTCTTCTAGCGGCCGTGTGTTGTTCAAAAACCCAATGGTTCTTGTTTGGGTTTGACTAGGTAAATCCACCTCCTCCCAAAGACTTCTGAAAACCCCAAAGCCAAAAAGTGGGGTGGGAACTTCGACACAATTTTTAAAATTTTTTGGCTTTGGCCCCGGGGGGGGGAGGGGGGGCCCCGGGGGCCCTCACCTGCCCAAAACCCCCCTCTGCCCACCCGGTTCCCTCACCAAAAGGATTTCTATGTGGTCGGGGGCTCAGGCCACTATATAGCGAGGATGAAAAATTTTTGGGGAGGGCAGTCAGCAGCTCCCTTGGGCAGCGAAAAAAAAAAGGGGGGCCAATACCCTTTTGCCTTTTGGGAGTAGGGGGGCAAATTTATAGATTTTGAGAGTGTAATGGGAGGTCTGTTTGAGGGGTCGGGCCCTCTGATACCAAGGACCGGGGGGATGAGGCCCGGGCATTTAAATGTGAAAAAAAAATAATGTTTGATGTAGCTGCCCGTTTTGGGAAAGCCGGGTTTGAAGCAAGGGCTTCATAAATTTCAGGGGGGGAAAGAGGGGCGTCAGTTGCGGTGGTCAGGCGGGGGGCAGCCAGAAATTTGGGGTCGGTGTGACCGTGAGTAAACGGGGATGGCAGCAGTTTTTAGGTCGGGAGCCAACGGCCACGGGGTAAAAAAATCTTTTCCCGTAGGTCCAAGAAAAAAGGGGCCCAGGGGGGCTCAGCGAGGCAGGGGGGGTGTGGGGAAGTTTTTATCCAGTGCGGAGCTTTGGGCGGTTTTAAAAAACCGATACGGGGCGGGGTGGCTTTTTTTGCAAAACACCGGGGGAACCCGAATTTGGGGTATATGTAAATCTGAAAGCAAAAATGAAGCGTGGCGGGGACCCAAGTTGGCCCCCAGGGCCCTGCGTCAACACATGCAGTGTCACCACCCGGTGGCCTGGGAGAAACGTGGCCAGATGTGGTGGTCCCCCCTGCTGCCCACAACAGCGCGCCCCACTGGCCGCATGCCAGCACCGTCAAGGCCCCACCACCTCGCAAAGGGACTGTTCTCTTTGACTCATCTCCCGGTCCGATGCCCTGCCCCGCTATCATGGCGCCACAGTCTTTCAGCAAGGCGATGCAAAAAAACAACAGTATGCGCCCAAACCCAACCAAGGTGCAGAGCTGACCGTGTCCTGTCCAAGTTGTTGGTACTGCAGTCCCCCCTTTCCAAAGGGTGGACTCTGCACCGTTCAAGAACAAGGCTTGTGCCGACCGAGATGGAAGTTCCCAAACCGTAATTTCTTTTTCCCAAAAAAGGGCCCTACCAGCACTTCATAAATATTGAACAGAAGGTTTGGGCCGTCCCCGAGCTTTAAAACGGGGTTTTTTCCAAGGGCACGGGCAGCGCGGGTGTTCTGGAGCTGTAACTACGGTAGGGGCCAGTACATGTCCTTTACGGCCCATGGGTTAAAGTGCTTCCGGCCCCGGCAAAACAAATTGGACAGGGGACGTCACTTTCTCCCCACTTGTCAAATTTGGGGTCCCGTGCCAATGCCGCCTCCTTTTCCCCCTCCACCACCCCCACCATCTCAGCCCCCCCACAAATACGCTCCATAACCACTTGTGGGCCAGCGGTGTCACGCAGTTCACACCTGGCTTGCCTCGGGGAAACAAGTCCCCAAAAGGGGAGGGGAAATCTCCGCGTTATGCAGCAAGAAACGATTTTGGTTTCTCCCGGCCAAATCAAAACGAACCCCTTGCGGGCCCAAAGGGGGAATATGTTTTCCATGCTACCCAGGAGTTATGGTCCATGGCCCTGCCTGGCGCCGTGTTTAATCTGGGTTTGTGAAAAGGTTCCTGAAGTCTTCCACCGATCTTCAGAAGATTCTGAAAATGGCCAGGAAACTGTGCATGCACTTTATCATTTCGTACAAAGCCAGGAACACCCTCCTCGAGTTGCAGCGGCAGAACGGCCTCCCCCAACACACTCTGATATGCGATGTTTCCACCCGTTGGAATTCCAGCCTGCACATGTTGGACTAACTGTATGAACAGAGAAAGGCCATTAACAATTTTTTGATGATCCAGGCGGACAGGAGTACTCCCCTGTGTAACTTTGATGTCAGCCAGTGGCAGCTCATGCGTGACACCTGCCATTTGCTGAGGCCATTCGAGGAGGCCATGTTATTTGTCAGTCGCCAGGACTACAAGATGAATAACGTCATTCCACTGCTTCATGTCCTGGAACAGATGCTGAAAAATCTGTCTGGGCAGGGGACTGGAGACGTGGCGACTACATCTCGCGGCCACATGAGTCCGGTGGGGACTGAAATGGAGGAGGAGGAGGAGAACATTTGAGCAGCAGCATTGTCTGGTGAAATGAGTGGATTTTCTTGCCAGGTGACGAGAGGAGGAGCAGGAGCAGCTGGAGGAGGTAGATGGAGATGAGGAAGACGAGGCAGATGACCCGCAAGCACCGTGGCAGTATACAGTGGAGATGGAGGCAGGGAGCCCCTCGGAGTCACTTGTGCAGATGGCCCGCAGCATGCGGATTTGCCCAGCTAGTGTCAGCCGAATAGTCAGCATCCGGCAGAGGGATGGCTTCTGCCTCTCCACCCTATTGGACCCTCGCTACTGGTCCAAAATGGGAGCCTTTTTCCCCGCTCTTGAGAGGGAGGACCCACTCAAATACTCTAGGGAAAGCCTCGGGAGTCAGCTGGCCGCTGCCTATGTGCGGCATCGTCACTCCTCTGACAGGTCTGACCTACTACTGCCACGGCTGCCGGGGGAAGGTGGGGGGGGGGGGGGGTCGGAGCAGTACCAGCTCCATCAGCAGCATCCTAAGTCTGGAGTCACTGATGAGCAGCTTCCTTCACCCGCCTAGTGAGGAGGGCAGTCGCCAGCAGCAGCAGGACCTGGAGCAGACCCTGAACCAACAGGTGGTGGCCTACTTGGAAAGCACTCTGCCACCCCAGTTAGAAGATCCGCTGCACTACTGGGCAGCCAAACTGGATGTGTGGCCGCAACTTGCCGAGTTTGCAGTGGAGAAGCTGTCCTGCCCGGCCAGTAGTGTGGCATCAGAGCGGGTGTTCAGTGCGGCGGGGGCCATCGTTACCCCAAGGAGAACCCACTTGTCCACGGGAAATGTGGAATGACTGACCTTTGTCAAGATGAATCAGGCGTGGATCGGCCAGGATTTCCACACACCAATGCCTTAGGCGTCAGACTACATCAGCTATGACGCCTCACCCAAACTGTGAGAAATGAGTCTGGGTTCAAACTACCTGCCTCAGCCACTATTCTGATGCCGCCACCCACGTGATGCCACACATCTGCTGACAGTTTCTCCATCTGCCACCAACCATCTTTACCAGGGACTGGTATTGCCACCCACCTCCACACTGTCATTTTGCCACTGTCTGACCTCATGCTGCTGCTGTGGCTGCTGCCGTGACCTCCACACTGTCATTATGCCACTCTGTGGCCTATTCCTGTTTTTGCCACCTCCAGAATGTCATTGTGCCACTGTCTGACCTCATGCTGCTGTGGCTGCCGCCATCACCTCCACACTCTGTCACTGATGTTGCCACCTGAGCCCTCAGCTTGTTTTTTTCCAGTTGTCGCTGCCATGACTTTATCAGGCTACATTCCCTCTTCAGTTTTTTGGTCAGCTTTGCCCTCTTAAGTGCCCAGGGAATTTTATAGTGAAGCGATTCTAAGAGCGGCGGCAGTCATGTGCGTGTCATACTAAAACACAACATTGTATGAAGACCAAACCAAGCTCCCTCTGCATATTTAAGCATGGCACAACGTTCTACAGCACCCTGCAGGCTCTGTGCAGCCTGGAAATAGCTGTTTTTTAACGTGATTCGTCCCGAAGTAATTCGGAACGAAGTTATTTTTTGCCGAGAAATTCGGCAAAGTGAACGAAACGAATTTCGGGAAATTCGCCCATCTCTAGGTGCAGCTGTCCAGATAGTAGACAACAGGATTTGAACTGTGAGGTAATTACATCCCCTTCAGGCCTCACACTTGTGGATGACCAGTATGCCTCTGGCCTGGCTCAATACCAGTTTAATTCTAAGGAAAGATGTCCGGATTCCCAAGGGGCAGGGAAGGCTCCTTGTTTGAATAATTCGGTACTTTGGGGACCTTTTTGCATGTTCCTGGCAGTGTTTCTTGAAGTGAGCTGTGCAAACTACTGATTTGTAAAAGACTGAGCGACTAAAACTGAATGTTACCCACCTAACTGTCTGACAGTTTGGACTCCTGCCTGTGTGACCCAGCGGTAAGCTTGACTAACTATCAAGTGTAAATTAGTTACCTCTCTTTGGCAATTAGAGGGCGCCAAAGGTACCAGCACACAGCATAGCTAGTTGTCCAGCAGTGAGGAAGTTAACAGTTAGAGCTGGTGTTGTGCATGCTAGGAGAAGAGGAGGGGATAGAAGTGTCTAGAAGAGACTACTCCACTGTAGTCCAATTTAGGGTGTGTGCAGGCTGCATGTGGAAGGGTGCTGCTGAAGGTAGACAGAAATACTGATAGAAAAGACCAAGGGGCGTTTAAACACAAAAATTCATGTGCATAATATTAGTATAGAAAGCGCCTGATTTATGAACCTGGTATACTGCAGGTTCATTCAGACATCGCAAAACTAACCAGTGGCGCATAACAAAGTTGAGTTAGTGCGCCACTCTCCAGATATAGCTCATAACGCGTTACACCAACTAAAGAGCAACTGCAATACAATTTTTAGACAGAGGGTGGCAGTAAAAGAGAACAGAGTACAGAGCACAATGTTAAAGGGGTTGTCTCACTACAAGGATTGCTTTTTATGTTAAAGATCTTGCAAAAATAAGTCACTTTGCAATATCTGTCCATTAAGAGTGTCATACCTATTCTGAGATATCCCGTCTTGTATGGGCTGCATCAGCTCCTCAGGTCACTATAGCTACAGACCTGTTTGATCTCTCCTGATAGGCTGCCAGCACTGGTAGCTATAGCTACAGACCTGGTTTCCTCAGCACATTATCACTGCAGGCCAGTGAAGCCAGTAAACCCCCTGAATTCAAAAATGAAACTGAAAAACCAGGACTGAGGTAATAGGAATCGAGGTAGTGAGACAACACCTTTAAGTTGTGAACATTATTCTGCTGGGGTTATATCAGGGAGAGTGCATGGCATACTGTACATGAGGCAGAAGGCAATAAGGGATAATGGCAATAGTGTATATGCAGATGGCAGTGAGGTGGGAATCTAAGATAAAGTGGTTGGCTGGTACATGTAGGGATTAAATCAGGAAGAGGGCAGGAGGTATGTAGGACATGAGGCAGAGAGCAGTGGGGGTTTAATATGTAAAGTGAAGAAAGGGAGAGGCAGGGAGATGGGAAGCTTTGATAAAGTAACTGACATTTAGTGGTTATAATTATACTAGGCAGAGAGGATAGTGATTATATGAGGACAGTGGGCGCACTAGATAAGTAGGTGGCAGTGAGTTGCAGATATAAGCCTGTGAAGCCCTACTTTCCTTAAAAGTGGTTTCGCTATTTTACCTTAGCCCCTTACCGCCAGAGCCAGTTCTGACAGAGCCCCCCCCTCCCCCTTTTTTTTTTTTTTTTTTTTTAAATCTGACGTGTCACTTTACGTGAGAATAACTTTGACACATTTACCTATCCATGTGATTCAGAGACTGTTTTCTCGTGACACATCGTGCTTTAAGCTAGTAAGAAATGTTGGTCTAAAAAGTCCTTGTTTCTTTGTGAAAAATATCAAAGTATCATGAAAAATTTACCATTTTCAAACTTAAAAAATTTCTGCGTATAAGACAGTTATTACACAATATTTTATAACTAGCATCTACCATATGTCTACTGAAGGTTGGCATCCTTTTTTTAAATGTTTCTTTTTTTTACGACATTAGGGGGCTTAGCAATTTAGTAGTAATTTTCAGGAAAATTTGCAATATACATTTTTTTAGGGACCAGTCCAGATCTAACGTGATTTTGATTGGCCTGTATGTTAGATATCTTCATAAATAACTTCATCTAAGAAACTACACCCCTTAAGAATTCAAAACAGCATTAAGGAAGTTTATGAACCCATTAGGTGCTTCACAGGAATTAAAGGAAAGTGGAGGTTTTTGCAGATTTTCAATTTTAATCCATTATCCACAAGAACACGGTAGATGTGATCAGGGAAAAGCAACTTAACATTGATTCCCCAGATTCTGCTGTTTTCAGAGATATCCCATATGAGGCCCTAGTGCGCCATTTGGCTCAACCACAAGCCCCAGAATAGGAGGAGGCCCTACCAGACTCTGGGGTCTCATTTTCATTACGACTTTATTTAGGCGTCATTTCAGGTTTACAGACACCCTAAGGCGCTAAAACTTAATAAACTCCCCTAAAAGATCCCATATTGGAAACTACACCTCTTAAGGAATATATCAAGGGGTGTAGTGAATATATTGACCCCACAGATGTTTCACAAATTTTTTTAGCATTAGGCTGTGAAAATGAAAACTTTTTACCAACAATCTGCAATTTTTGCTGGAAATGTTTAACTTTTACAAGGAATCCTGGAAAAAAAGCACCCCAAAATTTGTTACACAATTTCTTCCAAGTTTGGCAACACCCTACATGTGGGTATAAACTGCTGTTTGGGCACATGGCAGGGCATATAAGGAAGGGAGTGTTAGCGCATGTCCCCACTGCATGGGTTTTCGGCCTGTTTTTCATCGGTTTGCAGTTTTGCAGACCGTCTGAAAAACCGGCCGAAAATGAGCAGAACGGGGCTCTATGGAAAACCCGTGCAGCAGTCACCACTGCACGGGCTTTCCGCCCGCAAAACATTCTACAAGCAAATTCTTCTGTCCGGTCATCAAGGAGAAAAGCCGTCCCCCCGCGGCCGTGTGCACTGCACACAAACCGGACAAATACCAGTCGGATAAACCGACCAGTATTTGTCCCTTGCCGTGTGAACGCGGCCTTTTTTGGCTTTTGGAACCCAGATTTTGGTGGGGCCATGTCACATTTGCAAAGCACCCCCAAAGTATTCGAACAGGTGAAACATTCCAGAAGTTACCCCGTTTTGGATTCAACACCCCTCAGGGATCTCATCAAGGGGTGTATTGTGCATTTTGGGTGCACAGGTGTTCCACAGTGTTTTTTTAGCATTTGACTATGAAAATTAGTGAAAAATATGAAGTTTCATTATTATTTTTTGAGCGGCATTTTTACAGTGTTCACTGTACAGGATTAGTGTTGAGCGATTACGTTGGTTATTGAAATTGGTCGATAGTCGGCCATCATCGACAAGATATTCGATGGTCGATGATAGATGATCGCCGATTACCATTACAGTCTATGGGAGAGCAACACCACCTTCATTCTTACACCCAAACAGGGCTGGAGAAGCTGGAATTAAAATCCACAACAGTCAAATGGATACGTGCTATATCTTAGGCAACACACTTAGGTTATAAAAGCCACAAAAAAAAAAAAAAAAAAACGACCATTCACTATCCCTGTCTTGTACCACAGCATGACCCTTAAACCTGCATCATTCACAAATTAAAAAAAGTGCCAGAAGGCAGTATTATTTGAACCATCATTTTACTTGAAATGGACATTGACTATCTCTGTCCTGGAACGCAGCATGAGCCCCAAACCTGAATGACCCCCAGATTAAAAAGTGCCGGAAAAAGGAGTCTTTCAACCACCATTTAAGTTTCACTGGACATATACTGTCCCTGTCCTGGGTAGCGCTTGCCCCTCCGTATGAGTGCGGACCAATTGAGCTTCACTTGGAAATACTGGTGGTTAATGCTCCTGTTCCACCCAGGTGCCCTTTTTCTTGGCATTCTTTTTCTCATTTTACTCAACGTGCTGGAGGAAATTGTCTCTGTACTTTGTTCTCTGTCCGTGCTCCAGTCTCCATGTCCTCTGAATAACCTACATCTGGTCAAGTTTTCCTGTACCTCCCTTGTACAATTCAGAGGAATTTTTTTAACAGCTATTTTGTACATGCAAGTTTTCTAGTAGTTTAATTCTAGAAAACACATTTTTAAAATAGGATGGAATCCCACCATTTCATTGTTTCTCTTTTTTAATTGTATTAAATGGGTTGTCTCAATACAGGGATTGATAGCTATGTTAAAGATCTTGCAAAAACAAGTCATTTTGCAATATGTGTCCATTAACAGTGTCCTACCTATTCCTGTTTCTGATAGCACCATCACCCTTGAGCCACTCTTGACAATTATGAACAAATGTCTGTTAGAAACATTTTTTAGAATAGGACCTGTAGTATAGCTGCATGTCACAGCAAAATGCCCCCAAAAATTCAAAGCATGACCCTTGAGCCATTTTGGACAATTGTGAAGAACAAATGTCTGTTAGAAACCTTTTTTAGAATAGGACCTGTAGTATTGCTGCATTTCAAAGCAGCATGACCCAAAAAATTATAAATATGACTTCTCAGCCACTGTTAAAAATTGTGATGGAGAAATGCCACTTAGAAGCCACATTTCTGTTCCAAAGGACCATGATTATAGCTGTATCTCACAGCAACATGACCTCAAAACCATTGACAATGTGAAAACTTCTTAAGATAAAGTGAGTAAATGGAATACGGTGTTGTCATGAAACCTTGCTGTCTTTTACAGTCTCCTCACAGCAAAATGAACTGATGTGAAAAGAGAATAAAAATTGCAGTAAGAAATGATCATTTTAAAAAAAAGTTTTCAAGAGGACCATATCTGTTTGAAGAGGAATGTGAAGTAGACCGGCAACTAATCGGTGACCTCGGCAATTGGGGCCACAACATCAGAGATCCATGCCCGATTCATCTTGATGAAAGTCAAACGATCCACATTATCTGTGGAAAGCCGGATGAGTTTGTCTGTAATGACTCCTCCGGCTGTGCTGAAGGTCCGCTCAGATATGACGCTGGCTGCTGGGCAGGACAACACCTCTATGGCGTGGCGAGCGAGCTCGGGTCATTCGTCCATTTTGGATACCCAGAAGTCTATTGGGTCCGGAACACATACAAAAACATCGGTGTTGAGACGCAGATAGTCGTGCACCATGATCTTAAGCTGGTCTCTGTGTATTGGATGTGTGCCCTGCATTGCATGCGTTGGTGAGGTGGTAAATAAAGATTGCCAGAGGTCACCCATTAGGCTTCTGCCACCTTGCCTGCTGCTGCCGCTACGGCTACTTGGCACTCTACTGCTGTCACGTCGCTGATGTTGTTCCACCGTGACATTTGGGGAACGTGAAGCAGACGCAACAGATGTCTCCAGTTGATCAATCAGCAAGGTCTCCATTTCCTGCATTTTACTCTCTATTTGGGTGGGTGGAAGGAAAGTGCTGATTTTTGTTTTGTACGGGGATCCGAGGAGGGTGGCCACCCCGTAACTGTCGTTCATCTTGATGGCCTTAATGCGAGGGATCATGTGGAGGAAATGGAGCATCCAAGCACTCATGTGAGAGATGGAGCCTTGAGTTCCCAAGCCTCTGGGTTGAGGGGCAATAGCAAACTCATCTTCCTCATCTGCCTAAAATTCACGCCAACCTCTTTTCAAGGCAGGGACGTCGGTGTCTAGGAATACCTCCTCCTCCTCCGCTTCCTCCGACACAGCTTCAACACAGCCCTGACTTGCCTGAGATGATGCACCCTGAGAGCTGATGCGCTGCCTTGCACTAGCCCTGGACCCCGAACCACTGCCTAATGAAGACCGATAAAATTGAGAAACTGTGGGCCTTGTGGATTCGACGGAGAGAAAGGCTCCGTGTCCGCATCGTTGTCCGTCTCCTCCTCCGTCGCTGGCGGGACCTGATGTTCAGAGTGTCCAAACGATCGTTCCAGAACTAAAGATCACCACAATGCTCATGCTGACAAGGGCATTGTCCGCACTGACCATTTTGGTGGCTTCTTCAAAACTGGCAAGGATGGTGCAGAGCTCTTTCACCTGCCTCCACTCTCGGTGGCTCAACACCCCGAGGTCCGCACCGCTGCTGGTCAGGCCATGTGTCACTTCGTACTGCGTAATGGCATTGCGCTGCTGCCACAATCGCTGGAGCATGTGGAGGGTGGAATTCCAGCGTGTTGCCACGTCAACAATGAGACGGTTGACGGGGAGGCCAAGCTGACGCTGCAACGCAGCCAGGCGGGACGAAGCAGGGATGCGAACGGCGGAAGTGCGAACTAAGACTTCGAGCCTTCCTCAGCAGGCAGTCCAGACCCGGGTAGCTTTTTAGAAATTTCTGGACGACAAGGTTCATGACATGTGCCAGGCAAGGGATGTGCTCCAGCCTACCGATCTTAAGGGCGGCCAGCAGATTTCGCCCGTTATCGCACACCACCTTGCCTGGCACAAGGTTCTTGGCACCCAGCCAGCGCTCGGTCTCGTTGCGGAGAGCCGTCCACAGCTCCTGACCTGTGTGTGGACGGTCTCCAAGACAGATTAATTTCAACACGGCCTGGTTTCTCTGGGCACGTGATGCCACCAGAGGACCTTGGGGGAAAGAACCCTGCACCATCCCTGCGGTTTTGAAGAGCGTGCGCCGAGCCCGAGAGCCACTGTCACCCCCAGAGACATCCACCCAGCTCACCCAGTGAGCTGTCACAGAGATATAGCGGCCTTGACCGTGCTTACTAGTCCATGTGTCGGTGGTCAGATGGACTTTTCCGGCCACCGATGCAGACAACGCGCTTGAAATTGAAATGGTGCTGGTGGTACTCGGGCGATGGTGGAGGCTGAAGCGGAGGCTGATCCCTGATCATGACTGAGAGACATGGGCAGCTGAGGAACGCTTGGTGGTGGCGGAGGAGGAGGTGGAGACAGAGGGTGTGACAGTGGATGGAGGCCCGGCGTCGGTCCAGCCTTTTTTGGCCAAGTGTTGCCTCCATTTCAACTCATGCATTCGCTGCATGTGACTAGACATGGTGGTGGTGGTTAACCACCTAAGGTTCTTGCCTCTACTTATGCGTTTACGGCAAAGGCGGCATATGACATCGCTGGGTGAATCAGAGGCTTGCTCAAAGAAGGCCCAGGCTTGAGAGGTCCTGGACCTTTTTGACGGTGATAAGCGAGGAGCGGGGTTTGAGCTGACCGTGGCTGGCGGAATCATATCAGCGGACTTCTGCGACCGCCCTCTCCCTTTTTGAGGCGGAACCCGTACTGACACTACCCCATCGTCTTCCTCCTCGTCCAGTGATGAAGCGCTCGCAAGCAAATTCTGCTGAAAAGACCACGTTGGATCTGCAATGTCGTCAACACAGGTGACTTCGTCGTCCTGACATTCTGCATCCAGGAGCTGTGGGCTACAAGCAAGAGGGACTGCAAGGCGTTGCCGACCGCCCGGGATTTTTGCCGATTGACCGGCTTCCTTCTCCTCCTCTGATGGCATCAGTAACTGGGCGTCAGAGCAGAGAAAATCATCCTCTTTGGCCTCTTGATCTTTTAACATGCCTTCTGACCCCAACCGCATTTTGTCATCAAAGAGGTCTTCAGAAAATGGATTATCCACAGTGGTGGGTACACGAGTTGACATTTGGGCTGCTTCATGTTGGATGGATGCTGATGACGACATTTGTGGCCGTGACTGGGAGGACGAGGAGGTAAGACTGCTGGATGCAGGTTGCATTAACCACTGAAGAACAGATTGGCGACGCTGTTCGTTACTGAGATTCACAGGGCCCTGACCCAGCGATGACAGGCCTGACGGTCCTGCAACTGACGATCCGCTGGCATGCGTGTTGTCGCCAGCACTGGAAGGAGCACCTTCTCTCGTACCTCTACCTCCATGTCCTAACCCCCTCTTTGCTTGCTTACCACCTGAATTTCGCTCCATGTTCAGAAATATAAAAATTTGAGAAGGTATGGAAGAGTTTTGGAAAGTCTCTTTAAAAGACGGCAAATCACAGCTATTCTCAAATCCCTCAAATCAAAACAAAATTGCTGGATTCAAATTTAACTGCAAAGTAGATCTATCAAAGTTTGACTGACTACAAGTGAAAAAAACACCTGTCTGAAATGTATACGGATATTAAAAGGTATTTTTGGCACCTATCAATTCACCTGTGGTGACTACAAAATTGCTGGATTCAAATTTAAGAGCAAGGTGCCTCAATGAACAAAGCTGTACTGCGCCAAAGTGAAAAAACACGTATTTGAAATGTATTCGGATAATAAAAGGTATTTTTGGCACCTATCAACCTGTGCGGACTACACAATTGCTGGATTCTAATTTAACTGCAAGGTGGCTATATCAACAAAGCTGGAATGGACAAAATTGAAAAAGAGCACCTATCTGAAATGTATACTGATAATAAAAGTGGAGTTTTGCACCTAACAAAGAAACCTGCAGTTACTAGAAAAGATGTGTATCCTAATATAAAGTTCAGGCTGCCCAATATCCAGGAAATATTTCAATAGAAAACAGTTAATAATAAAGCTATTGCAGTGCAATGTCTACACTAAGTCTTGGTGAACTATATCCAGTATTCTTTATAGAGCTTGTCTGTGTTCGCCCGCGGGGGCCCCCCTCCCCGCTCCACCCCCCGTGACTTTACAGCGGTAAATACTCCTTTAAAATTCTCTACCTAACTACATAAAATCTTCCAATCTCTGATCTAACCAAGTTGTAAGGATCACAGCTAACAGTAGAGCTTGTCTGTGAAGAAATAGAATTTCGCTGAGCTGTTTGGACACAGGCAGAGCGCACGTCGTACTGTTATGAGACGCTGAGAGACACTGATCATGAACAGGAAGGGCTGTTCTATGCAAAACTAGGTCATGTGATTTTTCCAGCCTATCGCAACCATACACATCCCAGTCATGACGTCGCACACACCTCACCCTGCTCTATTCTGTAAGCGGATTTGCTGGCCGCCAAAATGACAGGAAGTGCCGAAAATGGCGCGATATTAATAGATGATGCACAGATTTTAACCTAAATTATCGCATGATCTAAAAATTTCGATCAACATAAAAACTGTGCCGATTTCAACTTTGTCGATAATAATCGCTCAACACTATACAGGATAAATGACGGGATAACTTTACTATGGGGGTCGGTACAATTGCAATGATATAAATTTTATATAGTTGGTGTTTTATTACTTTTACACAATAGATATGTCTATAAAAAATTGTGTCCATGTTGTCCTATTCTGACAGCCATTACTTTTTCATTTTTCTGTATATGTAGCATTTTAGGAGCTTGTTTTTTGCGGGATGAATTGATGTTTTTATTATTACCATTATGGGGTGCATATGACGCTTTGATCACTTTTTATTAAGGTTTTTGTGAGGTATTTTGAACAAATACAGCATTCCTGGTGGTGTTTTTTATTTTTATTTTTTACAGCGGTCACTGTGCGGTATAAATGACATGCTAGCTTTATTAAGCATGTCGATACGATTACAGCAATACAAAATTTTTAAATTCTTTTATGTTTTACACAATAAAAACACTTATTCAAAAAGGAAAACATGTTTTTGCATCGCCGCAGTACGAGAGCTATAACTTTTCTATTTTTCTGTGTACAGAGCTGTTTAGGGGCTTTTTTTTGCAGGAGAAGTTGACGTTTTTATTGGTATCATTTCTTGGAGGACAAGACTTTTTGATCAGTTTTAAATCCGTTTTTTGGAAGGCAGAATGAAGAAAATACTGCAATCCTAGTAGTGTTTTTTATTTTCATTTTTAACAGCGCTCACCGTGCAGTATCTGTGACAAGTTACTTTTATTCTGTGGGCCGATACGATTACGTTGATGCCCAATTTATATAGTTTTTTTTTATGTTGAAGCACTTTAAAAAAAAGTGTCTTTATTGCGTAAAACAATATTTATGCATCGCTATCTTCTGAGAGCCATGAGTTTTTGATCGCTTTTTATTCCCTTTTATGTGCTGCGGGATGAACAATTCTTCGATTGTTGTTTTTATTTTAACAGCATTCACCGTACGGGTTAATTAATATTACAAGTTTATAGGGCAGGTCGTTAGGCATGCGGCAATACCAAATATGGGTACTTTATTTTTTATCTTTTTGGGGGCGATTGACGTTTGTAAAGGGGAAAAGGGCAATGTACGTGTTATTTTATTTTTACACCTTTTTCACTTTTTCCCAGAGGGCATTTGTAACAGCAATCTTCAGATTGTTACAAATCACCAAAAGATTAGACCAATCGCCAAATAGGGCTGTAAATACGCCTCTCCAATATACAAATCTATTTCTCACCCTGCCTGACAGCGGGGTAATTGCCGCAATAGGTGCCTCCCCACTTTAGGGGAGAACCTAGAATACACTAACCTCTGAGTCAAAAATACTTCGTTGTGGAAGGCTCAGTGGTTTAATGTCCCAGGTATCATTAACAACGGAGGAAAAATTCCAGTGATGTCCTAACATATTTCCCCCTTCTTACAGAAGGGTTCCTCAGGGGATCAAATGGATAATTACAAATTAGGTGCCAATATGCAGCAAACCTATATTTATATGCCGCTGCTGATGTAAGGTGACACCTGTTGGCTATGATGTGCAGCCATACAGGCTAATCACATTGCCATTACTTACACACTATCATAGTACACATCATGCATACGCCATTCACATTACATACACATCCTGCAAACACCATTCACACACATGCATCATACACCACTCACATCCCACATACACCATTCACACACAGCACACATTCCGCATACACCATTCACACATCCCACATAGTGATGAGCGATTGTGTCAACTATCGTTATCGATTTGATAGTCGATATCGGCAATTATCATGACGATTTCCGATAGTCGATAGCAGATTATCGCTGATGACCATTAAAGTGTATGGGAGAGGAACAACACCTTCATTCTTACACCCAAACAGGGCTGGAGAAGCTGGAATTAATATCCACAACAGTCAAATGGATACTTGCTACATCTTAGGCAACACACTTAGGTTATAAAAGCCACAGAAAAAAAAAAAAAAAAAAAAAAAGTCAGACCATTCACTATCCCTGTCTTGTACCACAGCATGACCCTTAAACCTGCATGACCCACAAATTAAAAAGTGCCAGAAGGCAGTATTATTTGAACTACCATTTTAGTTTAACTGGACATTGACTAGACCTGTCCTGGACCGCAGTATGACCATTAAACCTGTCTGACCCACAGATTAAAAAGTGCCGGAAGTAGTCTTTTGTCACGTACACATTAACCAGCACATGACTGGGGGCCACTGTAATGGAGTCGATTTATTTCCACTTGCACTCACCTCTCAATCAGGTAGCGAATCAAGCATAAACCGCACCACAAGACAGTTCCAGCACCCCAAATTTATCCGCTGCCACCACCTTCCTTCAATAATCAAAAAGAATCAGCCGGAAGGAATCTGATTCCTAACAGATATTCTAAAAACACGTAAAATGCTTACAGGGCCACCTCACTGCTCTCCAGCAGCTACAAAAAAAAAAAAAAACCACTCCTTCAAGGATATGGATCCGTGCAGCAACAAGAACTAAGCTTATTACTTGTAACTTTAATAAGAGGATAGGTACAGTGCTTACATAAACAAAATACAATAACAATGACTATGACATACACAAACAGTTCTAAAATAAAAAGGGATAAATAATTAGAAAGATTTCACACTTACAACTGCTTCAGCTTTCAGATCCAAGGGGTATGGATAAAGGAAAATGGAACACAGCTCAATCAGAAATTGAACCCCAGGCTATGGACCAGATTTGAGTCGGGAGGGGTTTTAAAGGGCCCAATCTCTTTCCGGGTTTTCCCCCCCTCTCTCATAATTTGGCGCTTTTTTACCGTGAAAAAATAATGAGGTGGGTGGACACTTGATGTTGATGGGGTTTTTTTGCTTATATCCCCACTAGATGGCAATCACAGATGCGTTTTGCTGGGGAAGATCAATCCCTCTGCGCGGTTGGGGGTCTGGGCCACATCTTTTTGGATTTAGGATGGGGATTGTATAGTTACGGTCAAAAATTGTCATTTTATGCTTAATTGCACTTGGTTGTAACCAACGGGGTAATAATTTGTCCAAAATGATTTTTTTGTGAATTTTCCCAAAATCACAGACTACACATTTCATTCCCAAAGGGGGGGTTTGGGTATCTAGTACGGGGATTGTTGACTCAAAATCTAAAAAAAGGTTTTAATGAAATACAGAATAATTTAATTTTCAGTTTATACATTACACCCCCCCCTTTTTTGGGGAGTGGGCGGGGGGATGGCCATTTCCCTCCCTGACCCCCTCCATCTCCCCTTTGGTGGAGAGCCCATCAATACGGGTTTTAGAGGAATCCCTTGGGGGGTAAACACCACTTACAGTGTGGACACATTACCTCTATAGGGGGTCTAAAGTCTTACCACTTGGGCCCGGGGAAAAACCCTTTGGGAAAAGATTACCCACATTTTGGGGTTTGACCCAAACGCTTGGAAGGGGATCACCTACACTCCAGGGGTTTGGATACACCCACAGGGCGGGAGGATCATAAACTGGTTGGATACCCCCTACTGTTCAAAACAGATCGCATGCATCAGTGGCCGGGGCACATCACTGGCGCGGATAGGGCAACAGATTTGGGGATGGCCACCCCCCTTACCATCGGGGATAATCCTCATGCTTGGATACATTATTTTTGTCTCACATCTGAGATACAACTTGGGCGGGGATATTTGACTTTCCGCAACAGCTGAGATATGCCCCAGGTTTGGATACCTCTTACTACCAAACAGTTGAATATCGGGTGGGCTCAGAGGCCTTTGTAACGACGCACCACTCCAGAGAAATTGGCGTTTTTGGAGTAATTTAGACACGGGGCACCCACATTAGGGGGCTGGATATGCGCGGGGTCCAAAAAATAGTTGCGGAAAGATCGGGGGCTGTGAACATCTGGGCCCCACAAAACAGTTTTAGGTAAAAATGTCGGCCCAACCACCCAGACACCCTAACATCCAAGCAACAGGGTGAGATACACAGCAGGCCTCATAAAGGCATGATACATCCCCAGGCTTAGATACACAGATCCCGCAATTCACAAAAAATAGTAAAGACACTTCCCCCTCAGGTGCTGGGGGGTCCTTGTAGGAGGAGGGGTGACAGGGGTAGCCCCCCTTTTCCCCCTGGGGGTTTCTGGCCCCACATCAGGGGGCTGCTTCAGGGATCCCCAATTCCCTTTTGATCTGGTTTTTGGGTCCCTGTTCCCATCCTCCGTGATTATTAGACTCTGCAGGGGGGAGGCTTTTTTTTCCGGCAGCTCCTTCCTGTGATTGAAAAAGGAACATGGGGGGAGCTGTGACTTACAGAAGGGGGGTTGAGGGGGGCTGCAACTCTTCCACTCATTGCAATTTGACCTCTGCAGAGGATTTTCGCCAGGGTGTCACCAACACCAAAGCTGAGGGGTTGCAGGCATCCGACTAGGTCACAGGTGTGACATAAGGACAGTCATTTTGCACATACACATATCGTGGCATCATTTTAGAGGGATACCACTGTCAGATTTCCCTTTAAAATCCCAAACATTTACCCGAAATATTCACAGTCTCTGTGGGGAATCACATATCTGGGGCGCTGGGGTTTCATTCGGAGGGGGGGCTGGAAAATAAAAAACTTTATCACTCCAGGTCCAAACCCCGTAAAAACCAATAGGGGGTAGTACAGAACACCCATTCTCTCATCCCTCGGCCCGCTCCGACCAGATAAACCCCAGCCATTGGGATAGCAAAAGGACTCCGCCAAATCCGGTGAGGGGGCATGGGCTTTTTAAAGAATTTTAGCACCACCACTTTTGCCACAACGCACCCCTGTTCCCCGTCTTTGAA
Source organism: Phyllomedusa bahiana (assembly GCA_025379985.1). Lineage (NCBI taxonomy): Eukaryota > Metazoa > Chordata > Amphibia > Anura > Hylidae > Phyllomedusa > Phyllomedusa bahiana. Next base: position 90,694 of record JAODAL010004460.1, on the reverse strand, counting down.
CCCCTGGCACACTTCTGCCCCAGAAACAGGTTGAAGGTTATCTTTTTCCCTTTCCGCATCCCAGTTTAAATAGATGGAAAGGGCCCCTTACGGGGGGCGCTTGGGCATAGGGGGACTCCCCACTTTTCTGGGCAAGTGGGCACAACATGCCTCACTTTTGGGGTTTCATATAAAACATTTGCGCATGTCGTCAAGGGCTGTGGGTCTCGGGGGCCCAGGGTACTGGAGCTTTCCCAGTGATCAAGGGGGAGGGAAAAAGGGTCCCCAGCAGGTTTCCCTCCTCCAGGGGATCGGTTTTTCTCCGGGCTTTGGGATCCTGTTGGGAAAAATAGGGGTCGCCATTTTTAGCCGCGTCCGGACGTCTTGGGGGTTCCGTCGCAGACAAATCCGAACATCCGCAGGACAGATTGGAGAAGGCCCCTTAACCCCTTGATTCAAAGGTCATCGAAGCTGGAAACAAGGTCCTTTTACCCATTGCTTGCAAAAAAACTTAATTGCTCTCCCAGCTGGTAATGGTCAGTGGGACCTTCGCAGATCCGAAAAATTTTTGCGAACACCCCCCGGAGTAGGGATATTTCATACCCAAATCTTTATGGCGTCATGTCCCCTCTTGCCTGGTAAGGTCTAAAAAACTCCCAAAAAGGGGTTTGCCCCTTTGTCCCCGGGATCAGAATCGTGCCCCCGCCTTTTGGAATCTTTCTGCAATTTTTTCAAATCTGTTAGGAAAACATCTAAGTCCCAATTTTTTTTCCATCACTGGAAAGTTTTTATTGGGATGTCAAAGTCCCCCCTTTCAAGTCATATACTGTAAAATTGAGGTCCCCCTTGCTTGCGCTCACAGCCTTGTTCTCTCTCTGCCCGGGGCTCACCGCCTCTCGTTCTCTCTCGCCTGGGCCCCAGCCCCTCTCCACGGCCCGGCGTTTCCCCAGCCTCTCTCTCTGCTTGTTGGTCTTGCAGGATAAGTTGTAGGTGCAAATTAGGGCCACAAGCGCCAAGCTGCTGCAAAGTCATGCCCAGAGCAGAGTCCATGCCTCCCTGAGAACTGCTGCTGCATGTGTCCTCAGGGGAAATTATTTCGGGAGCAAATTCCGTCAATTGGACCTGTGCGTTGTCACTTTCGTTCTCTGACGCCGTGTCCAGCTGCTGCAAATCCTGCTCCACGAGCTTACGGATCAGCAGAACCTTTGTCTTGGCTGCCGGGTCAATCCCTCTCTCCTCGCAGAGGGTGATGAGAGCTTCTTTGCTCTGCTTCTTGTACAGGGCTGCCATTTTACAAAGCACCCTCTGCCAATTAAAAGATAGAAAAGAAAAAAAGGGAAGGGAAACTGATTCCACGTATGTCAGGTAAGCACTGCGTTAGTTCTTGTAAGACTGGTGTAATCTTCACAAAGATAGAGCCAGTCCTTTAGTGCAGGGAATAATTGCTTAAACCGAGCACTAATGCTGCAATAAAAAGAAAAAATATCCCACCGCTCTGCCACCAATTTGTCACCTACACACTCACCAGCACGTGACTGGGGGCCACTGTAATGAAGTCTAATTATTTCCACTTGCGCTCACCTCTCAATCAGGTAGCGAATCAAGCATAAACCGCACCACAAGACAGTTCCAGCACCCCAAAGTTATCCGCTGCCACCACCTTCCTTCAATAATCAAAAAGAATCAGCCGGAAGGAATCTGATTCCTAACAGATATTCTAAAAACACGTAAAAATGCTTACAGGGCCACCTCACTGTTCTCCAGCAGCTACAAAAAAAAACAAAAACAAAACACTCCTTCAAGGAAATGGATCCGTGCAGTGACAAGAACTAAGCTTATTACTTGTAAGTTTAATAAGAGGATAGGTACAGTGCTTACATAAACAAAAAACAACAACGACTGAAATACGCATCAAACAGTTATAAAATAAAGGGAAGAAATAATTAGAAAGACTTCACACTTACAACTGCTTCAGCTTTCAGATCCAAGGGGTATAGATAAAGGAAAATGGAACACAGCTCAATCAGAAATTGAACCCCAGGCTATGAACACAGACTTGAGTCTAGCCATGGGTTTTATAGGCCCAAATCTCTGTCCAGGTTTCCCCTCCTCTCATAATTCCAGCTGCTCTTTTACTGGCTGAATATATAATGAGGTGGGTGGACACTTAATGTCTGATGAGGGTTGTTGCTTAGTATCCTCACTAGTGGAAAGCACACTCGCTTGCTGTTGACAAAATCAATGAGCTTGCATGGTTGGAAAGGGGGGTTGGGGGGGGTCATAGGCACATCTTTGGGGCTTATGGATGGGGTTGTTTATCTTACGATGGGGAAATTGTCATAAATTTTAGTGCTTATCAGATATGACTAGGTTGCAACCACACGGGGTAATATACTTGTCCAAATACGACTTTTCACAATCACGGCTACACATCCTTTCCAAAAAGGGGGGGGTTATTCAAAGTACAGGAATTGTAGACTCACAATCAAGAAATGGTTTAATGAAATACAGAATACATTTGTTTTCAGTAACACTTATTCATTAAAGCAGTTTTTAGTAAAAGGGGACATTGATATCCATATCCTGTAATCCCGCATGACCCAAAACCCCGCACAGGTACCCTTATGGACCACTGCAAAAAATTTGAATAAGCTATATAAAAAAACTTTTTTTCCAATACCTGCTGAAAGAGCTACTTGCCATTCTACTGGTGACATTGTTCCACCGGACACTAGAATAAAAAGCAAATAAAACAATGTCCCAAGTGGGGTAAACGAGGCCTTTAAAAATCCGCTTTCTACTGTCAAGTTGGTTGAAGGAAATTACTGATCAAGGCTGGGGGAGGCTGAAAAACGTGGACATCGGGTTCAGCTGGCGGGGCCGGATTACAGGAGTGGGTAGAGAAAAGGGGGGGTCCGGCATCCATTAACAGGGGAAAAAGCCCTTATACGCAGCAACGAAAACATTCGTCTGAAGCAGAGTGCGAAGCGGAAGTTTTAGCTACCCCTCCAGCCTTCCTCAGTACACAGTAAAGACCGGGTACGTTTGGAAATTTCTCCTTACGAGAGCCTTGCTCCTCCTTTTGAGTGCAGAGCAATTGAGCTTCACGGGGAAATCGGGTGGTTGACGACTGTTTCACCCGGGGTGCCCTTTTTCTCTTTTTAATCAATGCGTTGGGGGAAAATGGTCTCTGTTCTTGGGTGGCGAAGTGCTCCAACAAAATGTCCTCTGAAAAACCCCCCCCCCTCATCTGTTCAAGTCTTTTGAACCCCCCTTGTAAATTCAAGGTTTTTTGTATCAGCTATTTGTACATGCAATTTTTTTTTTGTAGTTTAAATTTTAGGAAACACATTGTTAAAAAAAGGAGGAAAACCCACCCCTCTTTGTTTTTCTTTGTTTTTAATTGTATTTAAACGGGTTTCCCCTACAGGGATTGCTAGCTATGTTTAAAACTTGCAAAAACAAGTCTTTTTTTCAATATGTGCCCTTAAAAGTTCCCACCCATTTCCCGTTTTTTAAGAAAAATGCCCCATAAAATTTAACACATCACCCCTTGAGCCACTGTTGACAATTGTGAAAACAAATGCTGCTAAAAACCCCCATTTTTAAAATAGGGCCGTTTTGTATAGCTCATTTCACAACGCATGACCCCAAAAAAAAAAAAAATGACTTCTCAGCCACTTTTAAAAATTGTGAGGGGAAATGCCCATTTTTTTTTTCCAAAGGCCTTGTTATAGCTGTATTCACGCACCAGACCCCAAAAACCCGACGTTGCGAAAATTTTAAAGATAAGTGAGGTTTCATGAAAACCCTTTTACAATTGGTGGGCTTTTTCATTCCCCACCGCAAAACCAGCAAAATGACCTTTTGGGGGAATGGAATAAAAAATTTCAGTAAGAAATTATCATTTTAAAAAAAAAATTTTCAAAGGCCCTTTCTTTTGGGAAAAGGAATGTGAAGTAACCACAACTAATCGGGGACCCGGGAATTGGGGCCAAAACACAGAGTCCCTGACCGATTCATCTTAGAAAATCAAACGTAACTTATCTGTGGGAAAAACCCGATGCATTTGTCTGTAATGACTCCCCCCACTTTTGGGTGAAGGTCTGCCAGATATGACGCGGCGCTGGGCAACAACACCCCAAAGGCATGGCGATGGCTCGGGCCATTTATCCATTTTGGATACCCAGAAATCGATTGGGTTGGAACATATCCAAAAACATCGGGGTTGAGACGCGATAGGTTTCACCAGGACTTAACCCGCTCTGTGTGTTGTGTGTGTGCCCTGATTACGCGTTTTGAGGTGGTAAATCAAGATTGCCAGAGGTCACCCATTAGGCTTCTGCCCAATGCCTGCTGCTGCTGGCACTCTACTGCTGTCACGTTGCTGACGTTGTTCCACCGTGACTTTGCAGAACGTGAAGCAGACGCAAAAGAGGTCTCCAGTTGATCAATCAGCACGGTCTCCAATTCCTGCATATTACTCTCTATTTGGGGCGGTGGAAAATTCTTCCTCGTACGTAATGGCGATGTCCACTAATACCTCAACCGCCACCTCAACACAGCCATTACTTGCCTCACATGATGTACACCGAGAGCTGGGGCTCCGCTTGGCACCAGCCGACCCTGAACCACTGCCAATGAAGACCGTAAGTTGAGAAACTGTCGGGCCTTCTGGATTCGACAGAGAAGGGCTCTGTGTCCGCATTTGTGTCAGTCTCCTCCTCCGTCGCTGGTGGGACCTGATGTTTCAGAGTGTCCAACGATCGTTCCAGAACTAAGATTACCACAATGCTCATGCTAACAAGGGCATTGTCTACATTGACCATTTTGGTGGCTTTTTCAAAACTGCCAAGGATGGTGCAGAGCTCTTTCACCTGCCTCCACTCTCAGTGGCTCAACACCCCGAGGTCCACATCGCTGCTTGTCAGGCCATGTGTCACTTCGTACTGCGTAATGGCATTGTGCTGCTGCCACAATCGCTGGAGCATGTGGAGGGTGGAATTCCAGCGTGTTGCCACGTCAACAATAAGACGGTTGACGGGGAGACCGGGCTGACGCTGTAACGCAGCCAGGCGGGACGAAGCAGGGTGCGAACGGCGGAAGTATGAGCTCAGACCTCTAGCCTTACTCAGCAGTCAGTCCAGAAACGGGTAGCGAATTTGAAATTTTTGGTAGATGTGGTTCATGACGTGTGCCAGGCAAGGGATGTGCTGCAGCCTATCTAACGGGCGGCCAGCAGATTTAGACCATTATCGCACACCTCCTTGCCTGGCACAAGTCTGTGGTCACCCAGCCAGCGCTCGGTCTCGTTGCGAAGAGCCGTCCACAGCTCCTGACATGTGTGTTGACAGTCTCCAAGACAGATTAATTTCAACACGGCCTGGTTTCTATGGGCACGTGATGCTACCAGTGGACCGTGGAGGAAAGAACCCTGCACCATCCCTGCGGTTTTGAAAAGCATGCGCCGAGTCTGAGAGCTACCGTTACCACCAGAAACATCCACCCAGCTCACCCAGTGAGTGGTCACTGAGATATAGCGGCCTTGGCCATGCTTCCTAGTCCATGTATTGGTGGCGAGATGGACTTTGCCGGACAAAGATGCAGACAAAGCGCTTGAAATTTAGATGACACTTGGCTGGCCAGGGCAGAGACGGCTTTTCTGGAAAACAAATGCCTGCTCGGCATCTGGTATTGGGGGCAGGCAAGGGCCATGACATGGTGGAACCCATCTGTGTCCACCATACGGTAAGGCAACATTACCAAGGCCAAAAGCCTGGCAATGCCGACATTCAGGTTTTTGGCTTTGGAATGGTTTGGGTTCAAGTGTTTCTTCTGCTCCCAAACCTGGTAGACAGAAGGCTGGCTGGTAGACTGGCTGCTGTATGGCATGCAGGTCAAACTGGTGGAAGGAGAAGGGGTAGGATGGGTCTCTGGTGGTGCTGGTGGTACTCGGGCGATGGTGGAGGCTGAAGTGGAGGCTGATCCTTACTCATGACTCTGAGACACATGGGCAGCTGAGGAACGCTTGGTCGTGGCGGAGAAGGAGGCAGAGGGTGTGACAGTAGTTGGAAGCCCGGGATCGATGTGGCCTTTCTTGGCCAAGTGCTCCCTCCATTTCAACTCATGCATTCGCTGCATGTGACTAGACATGTTGGTGGTGGTTAAACACCCAAGATCCTTCCCTCTACTGATGCATTTACAGCAAAGGCGGCATATGACATCGCTGGGGGGGGGGGGGGACCAGAGGCTTGCTCGAAAAAGGCCCGGGCTTGAGGTCCTGGACCTTTTCGACGGTGATAAGTGAGGAGCGGTGTTTCCGCTAAACGTGGCTGGCGGAATAATCTCAGCGGACTTGTGCCCCTTTTTGAGGCAGGAGCCGTATGAACACTACCCCATCGTCTTCCTCCTCGTCCAGTGATGAAGCACTCGCAAGCAAATTCTGCTGAAAAGACCACGTTTGGATCCGCAATGTCGTCGTCGTCGTCATCATCATCATCATCAACACAGGTGACTTCCTCGTCCTGACATTCTGCATCCTGGAGCTTCCGGCTACAAGCAACAGACACTGCAAGGCGGTGCCGACCTCCCGGGATTTTTGCCGATTGACAAGCTTCCTTCTCCTCCTCTGATGGCGTCAGCGATTGGGCGTCAGAGCAGACAAAATCATCCTCTTTGGCCTCTTGATCTTTTGAAATGCCTTCTGACCCCAACTGCATATTGTCATCAAAGGGGTCTTCAAAAAATGGATTATCCACAGTGGTGGGTACACGAGTTGACATTTGGGCTGCCTTCGCTTCATGTTGGACGGATGCTGATGACAACATTTGTGGCTGTGACTGGTAGGACGAGGAGGTAAGACTGCTGGATGCAGGTTCTATTAACCACTGAACAGATTGGCAACGCTGTTCGTTACTGAGATTCACAGGGCACCGACCCAGCGATGACGGGCCTGACGGTCCTGCAACCGAATATCCGCTGGCTTGCGTGTTGTCGCCAGCACTGGAAGGAGCACCCTTTTCTCGTACCTCAACCTCCATGTCCTACACCCCTCTTTGCTCGCTTACCACCTGCATTTCGCTCCATGTTCAGAAAGATAAAAATTTAAAAACGTATAGAAGAGTATTTGACAGTCTCTTACTGAAAGACGGCAAATCACAGCTATTCTTAAATCCCTCTAATTTCCTATAGCCAACTAGGATTAGAAACAGAATTGTTTCTAGCGAATATCTGTGAAATGTGGTTTGGTGGAAGAACCGTAAGACAAAATCAACAGTGTTCTTCCTTCAGTCCCAGGGATTTACAACTGCCCAGTAGGACTAGGAATTGATCGTTTTCAACAAAATATCATAAGTGCGCTATCTGCACCAAACAGATTCACCAAGCGCAATAAAACTATTCAAAAGTTACACGGATGAGCAATTGCGTTTTTTGCAGCAATGACACGCAATAACAGTTACTAGAAAATTTCTGTATCCTAATTTAAGAACAAGGTGGCTCTTTGAACAAAACTGGGCAGCACCAAAGTGAAAAACACCTATTTAAAAGTTATACGGATAAGAAAAGGTGGTTATTGCACCAATGAAATACACCAGAAGTTACTAGAAAATTTCTGTATCCAAATTTAAATACAAGGTGGCTCTTTGAAAAAAACTGGGATGCACAAAATAAAAGGTACAATTTCACCTCAGGTGCGAGGTGTGCTGGCCAAAAAGTGGTAGAAAAAAAATCCATTTCAATGCAGGTTCAAAGAGGAGTCTGGTCTGCACAATATACACCCTTCTTTCCAAAGCCAGCCTGTGTCAACGACCGCACATTCCCCCCCCCCCCCTCTCCAACCCCTCCACGGCTGTACAGCTTAAGATGCGACTTTAAAAGTCTGTCTAACTAAGAACTGAAATTCTCTAATCTACCTATATTCTAATGTTCACAGCTAAAAGCATAGTTGTCCATATGAATAAAGAGCAGAACTGTGTCTCTGAGCTGAGCTGTATTGAGAGAGACCTAACACTCTGTCTTGCTCTAATGTTAGGAACTGAAACACTGATACTGAACAGGAAACGCTGTTCTATGCAAAACGAGGTCATGTGATTTTTGCAGCCAATAACAACCATACACATCACAGTCATGATGTCGCACACCCAGCTCACCCTGCTCTAAGCTGATTTGCTGGCCGCCAAAATGACAGGAAGCACCGAAAATGGCGCGATAGTAATAGATTATCTGCAGATTCTCACCTAAAATATCGCGTGATCGGAAATTTCCGATCAGCCTAAAAATCGAGCCCATATCAACTTTGTTGATTATAATCGCTCATCCCTAATCCTGCATACACCACTCACACACCATATACATCCCGTATATACCACTCACATCATTTACATCCCGTATCCACCAAATATACACCACTCACACACCGTATACACCACTCACACACCGAACACGTAAAACATAGTGATGGCAGTTATACATTACACACTTGACACAGACACATCAAGAACTGCATATCACACATACTGGCCATATACGCTACACAGGTCACTCGCATCATACAACACTTACCTGGCTCTCCAGGTATAAGCTCCGCCCACCTTGTGATTTAAATTACCAACATTAAACCTTCTGGAGACCCTTCAGTGCTGCTCTCTTCTTCATGAGCCCACAGCAGCAGAAACTGTTTCCCAAGCAGCTGACCTATGGTATGGCAGCTGCTGCTGAGGAACAGGAAAGGATGGGGAGGGAGGCTGAGACACAAAAGCAAGCCTAGTGCTGATTGGCTCAGCCAATGAGCACATGGCTTAGTTTTAGCACTGCTCTCCTGGGTTCTCTCATAACCCGGAGAACAAGTGCAGGGAGACTGAATGTGATGGCGCTGCGGGGCCTGATGCAGCAGCTTCCTTCCCAGTCCTCCTATAGAGGGGTCGCAGCAGTGTGGCTGCCAGGGCCTACCGGACGATCCTCCGACCCTCCAGTGGGTCAGTCCGAGACTGCATGAGGGACAAGTAGGGGCCAAATTGCAGAACAACAGTAAAACCATTTCACTGTTAGAGGCCCATACAAAATTTTACGGGGATGGGGGAAAGGGGCAATAGCAGGCTGAAACGGGCTTATACGGGTAAGACAACAATACAAAATACCTAAAAAACCTGCCATTTTATGATTTGGCTAAAAAGGGGTGCACAGTAAGCTGATTTTCAGAAAGTGTATGAGTTGTACTGTATACAGTAAGTGAGCAGCAATGAGGAGTGTACAGTAAGTTCTTTAATTCAATTGGCAGCAAACTAATACCATAGTAATATAAGGCAGAAAGGGCTAAGGTACATATTATACAAAGCAGAGGAGATTGGGGGTAAACATAGAAAGGAGCGGCAGTGAGGTTGGAAGCGTAGACAAAATGACACTTAGTAGTTAGAATTATACTAAGCACAAGGGGTGCAGGGTTACACGAGGGAATGGGTATGCTGGGGGAGGGGGGAATGATGAGTGTTAATTAAAGAGAAACTAAATAGGAACAGCCTGGTGCAGTTTTGCTTCTCTTCATATTAGCTCTGCCATTTTTTTTATTTTTTTTTACTAACCAATGATTATATAGCATAGCCTCAGTCACAGGGGGGGGGGTGTTCGGCCCCAATCACAAGCCACTTTTCATTTAAATAACAAAATTAAAAAAGAAAAAATTTTTTAATAAAAATTTTGTTTTTAAAAAAATTTAAATTCCCCCTTAAAATATTTAAAAAAAAGCACCTTCCCTAGAATTTTTGGGGGGGAAGGGCCTAAAAAAAAAGAAATTTAAAAAAGTTAAAAAAATAAGGCCCCGGGGTGAGGGGATGGGCAGGGCTTCAAGGAATAAATTTTAAAAGGCAGAAAGGGGTTCTTTTTAAGGGGTAAAAAGGAGAAAAAAAGGGCCCAGGGGGGCCGGCAAAAAGGGTTTTGGGATAAAAAATGCCAAAAAGGCAAATTTTCCGGTAGGAAAAATTATTAGAAAGATAAAATTATGGGGGCCCAAAACAGGTTTTGGGGGGGGGGGGGGGGGGGAGGGGGGGGGGGGGGGTTATAATTTGGGGGGGGGGGGGGGGGGGGGGGGGGCGGGGGACCGGGGGGGGGGGGGCGGGTTTTCAGTATTGGGGGGGGGGGGGGGGGGGGGGGGTTGGGGGGGTGGGGGGGGGGGGGGGGGGGGGTTTAAAGGGGGGGGAGGGGGGGGGGTCCTTTGGCGGGGGGTTTACATGGGGGGGGGGGGGGGGGGGGGGGGACGGGGGGGGGGGGGGGGGGGAAAAAACGGGGGGGGGAGAATAACATACAACCCAAATTTGGGGGGGGGGTAGGGGGGGGGCTTTAAAAGGGGCAAATTAATTAAATTTTTTTTGGTTTTTTAGACAATTAACCGCTTAAATTTTGGTTAAATTAATGGTTGGGTTTTTTTTTTCCCCCAAAACTTTTTTTTATACTTTTTCGGGTTTTTAACATTTAATTTTTTGCTTAAAATTAAAACCTTTTTTTTAATTCACTATTCCGGGGGGTTTTTTGGTCTTGTTAAAGTTTTGTTTTTTTTTTTTGTTTTTTTTACTTTTTTTGGGGGGGGGGGGGGGGTTGGGGGGGGGGGGGGGTTTTAAGGGGGTTTACAAATTTCCCAAAAAAACAAAAAAAAGTCTTGTGTCTAAAAAAAATTTTAAAAAAATTTCGTTTTAGCCAGGGGCCAACATGATCAGGCACCCAGGAAAAAAAAATGGTGGAGTCTAAGGCGAAATTTTTCCCCAAAATTAGAGTAGTGATAAAATTTCTTTTTTTCGCAAGTGGGGGGGTCCACAAAAGGATATTCAAGTAAACTTTGCAGACTTTTGGGGTTTAATGCCCTTCAAAATCTACATTTAAGAGTTTGGGGTTTTTCCCCAAAATTTAAAAGGGGAAAAACCCAGCCCCAAATGAGGGAGGAATGCCCGGGGACGACGAAAAGGGGGTGGTTTTTTTTCCGGGGGATCGCCGTTTGCTTTGCCCCAACCTCATACGGAAAAATCGGGGGGATTTCAGCTAAAAAAAAATAACCGCATAAAGGGGTTTTTTCTTTTAAATTTTTATTTGTCCTTTACCCAAAGAACTTTTAAAAAAGAAAAAAAGCTATCGGCAAAGTGGGCCCCCCAAAAATGCTTGACAACAGATCAAAAAGCTTTCGGGGGGGAAAATTTTCCCGGTCCATTTGTCAGCTTTCCGGCTGTGAGAATTTCCCCCGGATCGACGGTTTCCCCCTATAAAAGAGCCTGGATTTATTTGTATGACCCTAAAACCAAGGAGAAATTAAAAAGAGTGGACACAAAAGGGGTTTCTCCCCGGTGCACTAAGGTGATGGCTTCATTTTCAGGTATAAGAAGGGCGTGTTGCAAGTGGACAAACCTTCAAAATGGTTCCCCCATCAATTTTTCAAGGTATTTTCATTTAACCCTTTTTGGGCCAAAATTTAACCGGGAGCTCTTAAGCCCAAAAAGCGCGGAAAGCCGTCCCAAAAGGAAAACTTGTTCCCGCAAGACAAGCCTCTGCCCACTCTCCAAAACGACCAGGGCAAAACTGGTAGAGCTAGGGTTCCACCCGGGTTTAGCACCCACCTTATTTAAACCCGATTTAGCTCCCCCCGATTATATCTGTTTTCCAAACCCGGGAAAAAAAAAAAAAAACACCTCAAATTTCCACCATTTCCCGATGCCATGGGGTGCTACAGATACTGGTTTTAGGCCCCAACCCCAAAAACCTTTTTTTCCCAAGCTTACAAACTTGGAATACCGATGTAAAAAGTTGGGTTACATCAGGGAGAGTATGTGGAATAAAGTAAAGTTTTTATCTTTCCCATCTCAATTCTTTCTGGGTAAAGCCAAAGAAATTTTAGCACCCCCCGTACATTTTTGCTGACATATAGGGTAAAAAAAAGCTTTGGTTTTTCCCGATGGTGGAAAAAAATTTAAACCCGTTTTACGGAAATTTACAGTATTGAGGAGCCTACAGTAGGTTAATTTAGTGTGTAAATGAGGTAGAAGGGGCAAGGGTACAGATTATACAAAGCAGAGTGTAGTGGAGGAGAGGGGTAAAAGGTGTACTGTAGTGAAGAAACCAGAAGCAGTGAGGTGGGAAGCTTAGATAAAGTGTTTTTGGGATTAGGTTTTTAGGTTTTAAAATGAAGGGACAGGGTTTTTTAGGGGTTTTCAAGAGAAAACTTTTTCTTGCTTCCCCTTTATATTAAATTTTTGCCCCCTTTTTTTTTTACTAACCAATGATTATATAGCTTTGCCTCAGTCCCCATGGTCCCGGCCAAACACAACCTCACGGGAACAGTCAATTTTAAAAACTTAAATATTGTGCTTTTTAAAAAACCCAATACAAACCATCACTAAGGGAAGTTACACACGGCTTTTTAAAAAGGGACTTTTCACGCCCTGTATTTTCGCCGTACTGCGCTAAATACAGGCGAGATACATTCCCCTTTTGAGATGGGCAAATTTCCCGAAAATCGTTTCCCTTCACTTTCGCCGAATTTCTCGGGAAAAAAAAACTGGTTCCCGAAAATTTCTTTGGGGCGAATAAAGTTAAAAACAGCTATTTTGCGGCTTCAAAAGAGCCCCCCCGGGGGGAGGGGGCGTAAACTTTTTGCCAAAGGGTTTAAAAATGCAGGGGGGAGCTTGGTTTTTGGGTCTTCATACAATTTTGTGTTTTATATAGACACCAAGACTGCCGCCCCCTTTGAATCGCTTCACTATAAAATTCCCTGGGGGACTTAAGAGGGCAAAAAATGAAACCAAAAAAATAAGCGGAATGTTTCCTGATAAAGTCATGCCAGAGAAAACCTGGAAAAAAACAAGCTGAGAGCTCAGGGAGGGAACATTTGTGACAGATTGGGAGGTAAAGGCCAAACCACAGCACATGAGTCCCAAAAAGTGGGACAAAGACTTCTAGGGGGCAAAAACAGGAATAGGCCACAGAGTGGGACAAAGACAACAGTTGGCGGTCACGGCAAACAGCCAAAAGCAGCAGCATGAGGTCAACAGTGGCACAATGACACAGTGTGTAGGGTTTCCCCCGCGGCACACAGGGTGAGGTCACATGGGGACAATTTACATTCAGAGGTTTGGGAAAAAAAGGAATAGGCCACAGAGTTGGGACAATGACGTGTCCCAGGTCACGGCAGCCCGCATTTAGGTAGAAAAATGGCACAAACACATTCTGGAGGGGGCAAAAAACAGGGTAGGGCCCCAGAGTGGGACCAAAGGGCCCCATGTGTAGGGGCACAAAGGGAGCCCCACAGGGAGCAGCATAGGGCAAGTGGGGACAATACACAGTGTTTAAAGGGGGTGGTAATAAACCTTTCCCCGGGAAAGAAGGTTGGGGGCAGTTGGGGAAACTGGGGAGCAGATTGTGGCATCAGGCGGGGGCGGATCAAATAGTGGCCCGAGGCAGGTAGTTTGGGGAAACCCCGACTCCCTTTCTCACAGTTGGGTGAGGCGCTTTGGGGCCCTGTAGTCTGACCCTAAGGAATCCCCGGCCCCATCCACCCCCTGATTGAAACTTTTACAAAAAGGGCAGTTATTTTTCATTTCCCTGGACAACGGGTTCTCCCCCTTTGGGGGAAAAGAAGGCCCCCGCCGGGACGAACACCCCTCTATGCCACACACTTTGGGGGCAGGACAGTTTCCCACTGCAAACGTCCCGGGAAATTGCAGGCCACACATTCCCCTTTTGGCTGCCCAGGGATTCCCCCGCGGATCTTCTAACGGGGTCACAATTGGGTGTCCAAGTAGGGCCCCCCACTTGGGTTAGAAAACCACTCATTTCACCAGGAAAAATGCTTTTTGGGTCCAATGCCTCCCCTCCTCCAATTTTAGTCCCCACCTCAGTTTGGCCACGAGAAGAAATCCCCCCACATCTCCAGTCCCCTGCCCCCCGACAAATTTTTTTTAGCAAATGTTTTTAGGACATGAAGCAAGGGGAATTTACTTATTCTTCCCCAAATCCCGGCGACTGACAAATAAAGTGGCCTCCTCGAATTTCCTCAAAAAATGGCAGGTGTCACGCAAAGGCTGCCACTGGCTGACATCAAAGTTTTCACAGGGGGTACTTTTGTCTGCCTGGATCATCAAAAAAAACGTTTAAAGGGCTTTCTCTGTTCAACAGTGGGTTTAACATGTGCAGGCTGGAATTCCCGTGGGGAAACATGCATTCGGTGTGTTGGGGGGAGGCCGTTCTCCCGCTGAAAAACTCGAGGAGGGTGTTCCTGGTTTGTAGGAATGGATAAGTGCATGCACAGTTTCCGGGCCATTTTCAGAATGTTCTGAGATGGGTGGAAGACTTCGGGAAACCTTTTCACAAAACGATTGAACACGTGCGCCCTGCAGGGCGCATGGACCATCCCCCCGGTGCAGCGCGGGACACCAGTTCCTCCCCCTTTTCCCTCACCATGGTTCCGTTTGCAGTTGGCTGGAGAAAGCCACACATTGATTTTTGTGCATGACGCGGGGGTTCCCCCCTTGGATTCGTTCGCGAGGCAAGCCAGTGTGAACTGCTACCACCCCCTGTGCCCCACACATGTGGTATGTGGAGCAGTATTGTGGAGGGGCCCAGATGGGGGTGGTGTTGGAGGAGGAGGGGGCGGGCATTTTGGCGCAGGTGCAGCGTTTGACAACGTGGAGGAGAAAGCGGCGTCTCCCGTCAAGTTGTTGGTTGCCCGGGCTGGAAACACATTCACCCCGGGGCCGTAAAAGGACTGTACTGGGCCCGACCTAGTTACCGCTCCAAAGGCGCCCCGCTACCGTGCACCTTGGAACAAACTGAAAGCTCAAGGGCTGGCCCCCTTTGTTCTCAATTTTTTGAAAGTGCTGGTACGCCCTTTTTTGGAAAAAAAAATCACGGGTTGGAACCTCCATCTTGGTCGGCACAACCATTAGTTCTCTGAATGTCAGAGTCCACCATTGGGGGAAGGGGGACTGAGCACCAAAAATTTGGACAGGGACGGGCAGCTTCTGCACCTTAGGATGGTTTGGGCGATACTGTTGTTTTTGCAATCGCCGCGAACACTGCTGGCGCCATGAGTAGCGAGGAGCAGGGCCGGCCGGGGGTGATGGCAAAGAGAAAAACAGCTCCCTTTCCCAGAGGTGGTGGAGCCTTGACGGGCTGCAAGGGCATGCGTGCCATTTGGGCCCGGGGGCCCCGGCGGGCGCGGGGAAATGGCCCCCACCACATTTTGACCCAAACTTTTTCCCCACCATGCCACCGGATGGTGACGTGCATGTGTTAAAGCGGGGCCCGTGGTGCCAACGTTTGGTTCCCGGGCCTTTGCTTCATTTTTCTGCTTACAGATTCTTACATAAAACCCATTTTCCCGGCCCCCTTCCGGTGTCTTAGAAAAAGAACTGCCACACCGCCGAGTATCGGATTTTTCCGCCAAGCTCCGCACTGAGTGTTCCCTCCCCGCCGCTCCCTCGCTGAGCCCTGTGCCCCCTACTTTTTTGGGGACCTGCGAAGGGGAAATTTTTTCCCCCGGGGCCCCTTTGGGCCCCCCAAAACCCCCACATTTGTTTCCTATCCTGCGACTCACGGCCCCACCACCTACTTGCTGGGGTGCGCCGCTGCCTGACGCGCAAGCTGACGCCCCCTTTCCCCGCTGATGATGAAGCCCTTTGCCTCACCCCGGCTCCCAAAATGCGGTGGGTCCATAAAATCTATTTTGTTTCATCGTCACTGTGTCCTCATTTACCCGGGGGCCCTTGGTTTTTGCAGAGGCTGACCCCTCCAACCTGACCTCCCAAAGCCCCTTCCACAAACTTTTTACTTTGCCGCCCACTGCAAAAGAAAAAGGGGAAAATTGGGCCCCATTTCTTCCTGCCAAGTAGCTTTCTGACTGCATCTCAAATTGTTCAAACCTCGCTTATAGTTTGGGGCTGAGCCCCCGGGGCCACAAAAGTAGATCTTGGCTGAGGGAAACCCGGAAAGGGACCCGGGGGCAGGTTGAGGGGGGAGGTGAGGGCCCCTGACCCCTCCCGGGGGCCAAAGCCCAACCTTTAAAGGGGTTTTGTCTTTATTTTCCCAAACCCAATCTTGGCTGGGGTTGTCCCGATGTCAATCTGGGAGGAAGTGGGAGGGCCCCAGTTCCCCCAATCAAAAAAAACCCTTGGGTTTTAGTCAGAAAACGGCCGTAGTTGGGCAGCGGCAATTTTGGGGCCTCACCCAGTGGGCCCCTGCTGCGACACCCCCTTTCTGTTTCTGCGACCTGGGCCTTTCTCAAAGGGTTTTTTGTGCCTCTGCCCCCTTGGGAGGGGGGTTTTGAAGAGCCTGCCAACCCCTTTTGTCTGCATACTGTTTTTTCTAAAATGTACCCGACACTTTTTATGAAAATCTGTATATGATAAATTTCACACCCTGTACTTGACTCCAAATGAACCCCCTAAGAAGCTTGGGTACCCTTGGAATAAAATTGCGCTTCCCCAAATGGGCGGAAAAAATTACTTGTTTGTGCCCTTTAAAAAAACCTGTATTTTATGAATGTAAAGGTTTAACCTTGGGATTAAAATTATGTACAAAATTTTCTTTGTGGCGGTAAAAAAGAAAGTTCTTTTATGGTGAATGCAAAAAAAATACTTAACCCTTTTGGATTAAATTGCCCAAAAAAATTGAGCCCCCCACAAACCCTGGGTTGTCGTGTTAAAATCCCGTGTTTTTACCCACAAAACAAGAGAAAAATTTGAAATTAACCTTTGCTTGTGAATTAGGAACAAAAAAAATGTTTATATTTTGGCGGTAAAATGAGGGTTTTTTGGAGTCCCCAAGCTAAACAAAAATGCTTAATTAACCCCCTGGATGAAAAGCGAAAAGAATTGAGCGCCAAAATAAGTGGTATTTGTTTTGTAAAAACGCTTTTTTTTTTAAATGAATACAAAGGAACGGGCTTGAACCCCCTTGGATTTAAATGTCTGTGACAATGGGTTTTTAAAATGTATGGCAGCTGCGGGACGAAATGGTTTTAGACCCAATCCAAAAAAATCTAAAATAGAAGTTAAGAAAGCAGTTCTGAGACAAGCTGAGCCCACCACAAAAATGTGTATAAAAATCAGTTCTTCAGTAACAATCAGCCGCGGCAGACCTTTCCCCCCGTAGTACAGTGAGAGCGGTTGAGCCCCCAGGTCGCGCCCGGACTTATTATGCGGTAAAGTCACAAAACCCCGCGGTCTCTGATTGGCTTCACCTGCACTGTATCGGGCATGCCCTTCTTCCCCCCAATTTTTGCCCTGAACGCCTGTGCTCGCACCCATTTTATCAATGAAAAGCACATTTCGTTCACCGAAGTCCCCCAAATTCACTTTTTTCAAAAAACCGAAGTTTTCCTGAAATTCAAAAACGAATTTCACTTTTTAGAATCAATTCGCCCATCTCTAATCCCAGGCATTATCGTAATCCCCATGTCGTATTGTGACATGTCAGTACACGTCTATGGGGCCAGCGGGCTGCTGGCCCTCCCGCCCATGCTCCCGAGCACGCGGCGTAATTGCGGGTGAAATACGTCCCGCAATTTTTTGCCGGGAAAAAGCCTAACCCATTTTTTATGGTTGCACTGTTTACTGTACCCCAGGCTTTTTTGCCTTTTTGTTCTACCTGCCCCTCAGGGGGCCCATTTACCCCCCGGCTTCGTTTTTCTCCATCAATTATACATACTTTTGCATACTAATATTATTCAAACAATAAAAATACAATTAGCCAGATATCTGCCAATATAAAAATTTAAAAAAAAGAAAGAAAAATTTATCCACTTGTAAGGGATTTGAAAAGCCTAACAAGTCATATACCGTAAATTTTTAAACTTAAAAATCGGGCCTTTCCCCCGAGTTATCCTCTCAATTAATGAGATTAAGAGGATTTTGTTTCTGAAGTTCTTAGTCTGTATGCAATTGGTAGCAGCTAAAATAGTTTACTGGGATTTGGGTTTGATTATTAAGGTAAAATAGCAAAACCAATTTTAAGCATAGTTGCCAACTTTTGAAATTGAAAAAGCAGGAGATCGTAGTGGGCGGCGCGCGTAGCTAACTGCATAACGGCTTTGGAAGAAAGCCATGTAGATGCCCTTATACCCAGGTAGTAGCCCCCATTGTTAGCCAGGTAGATGCCCCCATTGTAGCCAGGTTACTGCCCCCATTGTAGCCAGGTAGATGCCCCCATTGTAGCCAGGTAGATGCCCCCCCTATAACTAGTAAAAATCAAATAATAAAAGTCACTCACCTTACCAGGCTCCTGCAGCTCTGGACACCTCCGATCTCCTCAGCGACGCAGGGGAGTGAGTGCAGCCGCGCGTCACTTCCCCTGCGCCGCTGACCTGTATGTACGGCGCTCTACATACAGAGGGAGGAGGGAGCGATCCCTCCTGCCTCCTCCCTGCACAGCGAGACTCCGGGCGGGTGAAGCGGGCGCAGCGGCCGCTTCACTCGCCTGTGGGAACGGACCGGAGGCGCCAGAGTAGCGCACCAGCGCTACTCTGTCGCCGCGGTCATTTAAAAAGCCCCCGCTGCCTGCTGGCGGCGGGAGGAATGCCAACTCTGCCGGGATGGCGGTTGGGGGGGGGACCCCAAATAGCTGGACCCCCCTGCCAAAAACGGGAGAGTTGGCAAGTATGATTCTAAGTGAAGCAGGACTGCAAAGGCCTAGTATAATTATAACACTAAATGTCAAATACTCTATCTAAGCATCCCACCTCTCTGCCTCGCCTTTCTAAACTATACCCTGCACACCAATGCCTTCTGCTTTGTGTAATTTTTACCTTAGCCCCTTGGGCCTTATATTACCATTACAGTCTGCTGCCAGCTGATTGAAAGAACCTACTGTACGCTTCTCACTTACTGTATACAAGTCCTACATTATCTCAAAATCAGCTTGCTGTACCCCTATAGCCAAATCATATATGGCTGTTTAAAGTGTATAGTGGTGTGAACTTACAGTATATGGCCAGTACAGCCTGTTTGTGCCATCGTTTTTACTATAGCCTCTTCCACACAGTGCCCTCTGCTTTACATAATTTAAACCCTAGCCTCATCTGCCCTCTTCCTCCTAGAATTACTAGAACTTGCTGCCTACAGGCAGAATAAATATGAAGGAAAGCAGGACTGCACCAGGCGATTCTTAGGAGTGCCCTGGCTGTGTCCTGCAACTCTCTGCCATCTTCTCCAGTGTGCCCACTGACCTCTGACTCATGTAATTCATTCCTCCCTGTGCCTACCGTAGTATAATTTCAACTCCTAATTGCCGAAGCTTTCCACCTACCTGCCTCTTCTTTCTACACTATACCCATTAACCAAAACTGCCCTCAGCCTCATGTATGCCCTACACCCCTCTGCCTGATTTAGCCCCTACATGTACCTGCAAACCATTTTATCCATACATGCCAACTCTCCCGTTTTTGGCGGGGGGGGGTCCCGCTATTTGGGGTCCCCTCCCGGGGGAGTTGGCATTCCTCCCGCCGCCAGCAGGCGGCGGGGGCTCTTTAAATGGCCACGGCGACAGAGTAGCGCTAGTGCGCTACACTGGCGCCGCCGGGCCGTTCCCACAGGCGGGTGAAGCGGCCGCTGCGCCCGCTTCACACGCCCGGAGTCTCGCTGTGCAGGGAGGAGGCAGGAGGGATCGCTCCCTCCTCCCTCTGTATGTACAGCGCCGGTGTGTGCGCCGCACATACAGGTCAGCGGCGCAGGGGAAGTGACGCGCGGCTGCAGGGGAGTGACGCGTGGCTGCTCACTTCCCCCTGCGCCGCTGAGGAGATCGGCCGGGAGGTGTCCGGAGCTGCAGGAGCCTGGTGAGGTAAGTGGATTTTATTTTTATTAGCTATATGGGGGGCTCTACCTGGCAACAATGGGGGGCACCTACCTGGCTAACAGAGGGGGCATCTACTACGCGCGCCGCCCACTACAAACTCCTACTTTTTCATTTTCAAAAGTTGGCAACTATGATTTTATCTAAGCCTCCTACTTCACTGATTCTGGTTTCGACATTACAATACATCCTTTACACCCTCTGCTCTCTGCTTTGTGTAATCTATACACTAGCCCAGACCTCCAGCTCGTCGGATGCGGCCCGCGGCGTATGATGCCCAGGTCTACTAATAGTAGTGCTGACAGCCGCCGCGGCCGGGTATTGCTGAGAGGCCGCTGCGGGCCATCAGCACTACTGTATCACCTGTACTGGTGAATTAGGCAGCGACACGATGAACTCCGCTTACCGCGCCGCTGCCTCTCCTTGGCGCACACAGAGTAATACCTCTGTGCGGGCCCAAGAGCTGCCGGAGGAGCGTCCCGGCGCCATGACGTCATCACGCCACCAGCCCCGGGAAGCTCCTCGGATAGAAGATGAGCGCGCTCGGCCGGGAAGGAGGTAAGCCAAGGTGAGTATTAGTGTTTGTGATTTTTAATTTTGGTCATAAAACTATATACCTGCCTGTGCAGAGCCCTAACTATCTACATACCTGCCTGTGCGGAGCCCTAACTATCTACATACCTGCCTGTGCGGAGCCCTAACTATCTACATACCTGCCTGTGCGGAGCCCTAACTATCTACATACCTGCCTGTGCGGAGCCCTAACTATCTACATACCTGCCTGTGCGGAGCCCTAACTATCTATATATCTGCCAGTGGGAAGACCTATCTATATTCCTGCCTGTGGGGAGCTGTATCTATCTATATACCTGCCTGCGGGTACCTATATCTATATTCCTGACTGACTGAGGGGAGCTGTATATACCTGCCAGACTGAGGGGACATACATCTACATACCTACCTTACTGAGGAGAGCTGTATATACCTGCCTTAATGTGTACCATGAGTAAGGCAGGTATATAGATACATCCCCCAGTAAGTTTCCACAAAAATAAACCCCCAAAAACGATTTTTTTCCCCGTTCACCCTATGTTTTTATTAGTCCGGCCGTCTAAAACCATCGCACTCTCTCATGGGGTCCCATGGGAAAATTAATTGCCCATCCCTGCTCTAGCCTCCTCTGCCTCATTTTACTATTTGTTTGCTGCCTGATTTATATAAACCATGCTCCCAACCGATGCTCACTTACTCTACACAGTACAGCCTCTACATCATTTATAACCAGATTGTTGTGTACCCTATAGCCAACTCATATATAGGAGTATCATGTATATAGTGGGGTGATCTTACATTATACAAACAGTACAGCGTGCTAGTGCCCATACCCACATTGCGGTACAGTTCTGTATGCCCTCCAGCAGTGAAAGGGCTGCACTCTATACTGTACATGTGGTTGTATCTGCCTTGTTTTACCTACTTTCCACCTAGTAAAGGAATGTTCACACGATGTACTGCGGTGTGTACAGGAGGCGCCGCAGTACATCGTGTGTCTCAGGAGCTCATGCTGATCAGCACATACTTCCGCGGCGTGTGGGGGGGGGGGGGAAATGCGGCAGACTCACTGCTGTCTTCTTCTCCTCTCCGTTATACCCACTGTCCTCCTCTTCGTGTAATCCCTGCTCCTCTGTGCCTTGTTTAAAACCTGCATCTAAATTCTAATTTCTTTTGTTTTATAGAGGCTAAATAAGATTTCTTATGACCTGTTCTCCCTGCTGCAACATGCAGCTTTCTTCTACAATTTAAATTTCTGTTTGTTCTGACCAGTGAGACAGATTAACAGGGGCCACATTTAAAATATTTTATCGCAGTAGTATTTTATAAAGTATTGTATCACAGCTTTAAATATGGGGCACTGTCAGCCAGAGCCGTCTTAACAGCGCTATGGGCCACTGGGCAGAGCTGTGTATGGCCCCCCCCCCCAAAAAAAAAACAAAAAAACACAACTACTCACAGAAACAAATATATATACATTATCGCTAACAAACTTATGACCTTATGACCTACAACACCATCATACAGAGACCACACAGTGGTCAGACACCAGCTTAGGTCACCATTACATGACTACAGTACTGATCCAATATAGAAGCAAAATAACCCCTGATATCCAGAGACTGACAGGAAACATCCTACTTTATCAGTTGTTCTCAGAGTCGTTCTTTTTCCCTTTTCCACTCCTTCCGTCCACACCGCCTGTAGGTAATATCCCGCCCTATAAATTGTAGGCCCCCTGTAATATTCCCCCCATATAAATTGTAGGTTCCCCTGTAATATTCCCCCCATATAAATTGTAAGTCCCCCTGTAATATTCCCCCCCATATAAATATTAGCCCACCTGCATTATTCCCCCCCCCATATAAATTGTAGCCCCCCCTGTAATATTCCCTGTCATAAATTTTAGCCCCCCTGTAATATTCCCCGTCATATAAATAGTAGCTCCCCTGTAATATTCCCCATCATATAAATTGTAGGCCCCCTGTAATACCCCCCCATATAAATTGTAGCCCCCCTGTAATATTCCCCGTCATAAATTGTAGCCCCCCTGTATTATTCCCCGTCATATAAATTGTAGCCCCCCCTGTATTATTCCCCGTCATATAAATTGTAGCCCCCCTGTATTATTCCCCGTCATATAAATTGTAGGCCCCCTGTTTATTCCGATATAAATGTAGCCCCTTATATCCCCGTCATATAAATTGTAGGCCCCCTGTATTATTCCCCGTCATATAAATTGTAGGCCCCCTGTAATATTCCCCGTCATATAAATTGTAGGCCCCCTGTAATATTCACCCCATATAAATTGTAGCCCCCCTGTAATATTCCCCCCATATAAATTGTATGCCCCATGTAATAATCCCCCCATTTAAATTTTAGGCCACCCCTATCTGTAAAAAAAAAAACCTTTCCGCGCCGAAGCCTACGGGCTGCCGGCCTAGGAAATGATGACATCGCCTTCTGCGCTGCTTAAAGACGCGGTGGTTCCGGCTGCCTCCTGCAGACCGAAGTGCTGCCCGGATCCGCCGCGGGAGCTGTTACGCCACTGGGCAGGGTAGGCGGCTGCTTGGAGGGGCCTCTGAGCTTGTGGGGCCCCTGGACAACTGCCTACCTTGCCCAATGGAAGAGACGGCCCTGCTGTGTCGGCTATGATGCTCTGGCTGTGGGGCTGAACAGTTACTTCATATGCCATCTGGTGGTTGAATAGGGTATTACATGTGGAATTCTACTTAACGCAAAAAGTTTCCATAACGTGCAAGTTGTGTGCTATCCTGTCGGGTGAACACGTTAAGCCTCTTTTGTTAACGCTTGCTACATCTGTAAATCAGGCACATTCGAGCGCTAATACAACGTTTCTGGCTCAGGTAAACCACTTTCAAAGTGGTTTACCTGTTCCAGCTGTAATGCTCCTAGAATTGCCATAGGGAAGCTATAAATCTATAGCTTCGTATGAATCTAGTGCGTTCCGCCTCCGCACGCCCCCCCCCCCCGGAAAATACGGCAGACTGCTGGCGACGCCGTGTTCATACATGCCGCCCCAAGAGTCCTGTGAGTGCTGCAGCCATTGCACAATAGACAGTGAAGAGAGCAGCCAGCAAGCACAGCTCAGGAGTGGCAGGATATGACTGGTGAAACCTCAGGTATCTGTGAGCTTATTACCCCCTTGTGTAAAACTTGGCACTGATGCTCTTTATTAACTATTTATGTTTGTGTTTCTGTAAACCAGAGAATATTTAATCACATACTCCACTATGGTTCTATTTATTCTACAGTATCAGGCATTTCACCGAGGCACTAGTGATTATTTTAAATACATCTGTTAATGTCCCCTCTGTTTCTGATCATCACTGTTCCTCTCCTTTGGAATTGCACCGTCGATATTTTAATTGTATTTTAACATTGGGAGATCAGAGCAAGGGGGAGAGAGACCATTAGGGTAGAGGGGGAGAGGGGGATCAGAGCAGGGAGAGAGAGAGACCATTAGGGTAGGGGGGGGGGGAATCAGAGCAGGGCGGTAATTAGGGCAGGCCGGATCAGAGCAGGATTGGAATTAGGGCAGGGGGGTAATTAGACCAGGAGGGAGAGGGAAATATGGCAGGGGGGGGTCAAAGCACGGGGGAGGTCATTAGAGTAGAGGGGAAATCAGAGCAGGATGGGTAATAAGGGAAGAGGGGGGTAATTAGAGCAGGAGGGGTAGGGAATTAAGGCAAGGAGGATCACAGCAGGGGGAAAGGAATTAGAGCAGGGGTGGGGTATTTTGAGTTGGGGGAGTAATAGAGGAGGAGATGGGGTTCAGAATGGGGGGTTAGGCTACGTTCATGTGACGGATTTGGGTGCTGAAAATGTCAGTGCTGAATGAGTGTCATATCCTCAATCAGAAAATATGTGCCAGTAAAGGCAGATTTCAGACATGGATTTGACACTGATTTTCACATGTCTTATGTGCGGCGCACAATCTGCCTCAAGAATTGACATGTTAATTATTTTCCAGTGTTGCAAATTTTCAGCGCTGAAAAGAAAATCAACGTAGTGTGAACTACCATGCTGATTTTCCTTTGCAAACAGTGTAAAGCGGAGTGAACGTCGATTTTGAGGCAGATTCGGTGCTGAATCTGCCCCAGCATCAGTGCCAAAATCCGCTATATGAATGTACTGGGTTAGAGTTGGGGTAGCGGAGAGGGGTGGTACGAGTAGGAGTGGTGGGGTAAAAGGTAAAGGTGGGGGGAGGGGACACCGTCTAGCATCCAGGAAACCTGGGCAGAACCCCATCCCTCACAGCAGACACCCAGCATTGCCTGCTGTGGGGGATGTCACAAAGCTTTCGGAATGCTGGATAGGCTATTCAGTGTCCCGGAAAGCTGGGTGATGCCCCATACCCAAGGGTTGCTGTAGGATTTCTGTTCTCTTTTTTCAGGTTTCTGTTTTTGACTGACAGATTCAGTGGACTATGTCGGACCAACATTGGATCTTTTTCTTTAATAAAATAGTTAATGAGGGCTAGTGCGGGAGAGTGTTTATTTAAATAAAGTTTTTTTTCTGTTTTAATTTTTTTCCATTGTTAGTAATATCTATCAGACACTTCCATTACTATCACTCAGGCTTGGTGTCAGTCAGCAGTGTTTTTCATCACAAAGCTGGCACTAACCTTGTGTCATTATTACCCCAGTACCCAATGCACCAGGGGTACTGGGAAGAGCCGGGTAACCATCAGAAGCGGAAGTGATAGCAATGAAGAGGCGTCTGTCAGATAACTCCGTTACTAACAATGGAGCTAAATTTTAAATCACACAGCAAAAAAAACACTTTATTGAGATAAACACTCTCCGACACCAGCCCTCACTGACAATTTTATTATAGATATGGATCTAATCCTGGTCTTACCTAGCCCACCAAATCCGGTGAAGTCCAAAGGAGGAAACCTGTAGAAAAATATAAATGCTACAAAAACATGTCAGTACTAAACTACATCCCCTCACCCTCTGAAAGTCATGGTCGCCCCTAATCGCTCCAGGGGGTTGGTTCTCAGTTTTCCCCCAGAAGATTGTGCCTGTAAGTTGTGACCGGTACCCCCTCTCCAATCCCTGCCCATACCATTGTGTTATCTGGCCTGGTGCCAACACAAAATAAAACCCCCACCTATCACCTCCACTTATCACTTTATAGCACACTACTTCCAAGTTTTACCACATAGCCCCTCACCTCCACCTATCACCCCATAGCACCTTTATCGCCACCTAACACCCCATAGCACATTTATCTCCACCCATCACCCAATAACCCCCTTAATTTCACCTATCACCCTATAGCCACCTATCTACCCATAGCCTAATGCAAAGTTTATATAGTGGTTGGAATGGGTAGGGAGGTGCTGGAAGTGAAAATTCGAAGATTTTGTGTGGAAAACTCAGGGGGGGTTTTGGCCGGGAAAAGCGATTTGGGGACCTGGAAAAAGAAAAGGAAAGTAAAATTATCCAGCAAAAAGAAGTGTCCTGAAATCACTTTTATGCAGCAAAGCCTGAAAATATCTACCATTATTGTTCTCGGTATTGATGAATTGTTTTATTAAAAGAAAAATGGTGGACAGATGTATTTTTAGTTGCCCATGATACCCGGGGGTTTGTTTTATCTGTGCTTATCTGAAAAAAGGCCTTTTTTAAGCATGAAAAAACATTCGAGCCGGTTCATGGGGGCAATCGACAAGTTAACCTTTTTTGCTCTGTATTATCAGTCACTATGTGGTGGTGTATGTGGTCTGAGTGGTAGAATCACTATTGGGGACTGGGATGAACGGGGCCTGCCCGTTTCTGGCCCAAAAAGCTGTAGTAAACCAGTTCTTCGATGTTGAACAGAATATCCCAACTTTGGGTGATAAGTGCCTCGGTAATGCCCAAAGACACTTTTTGGGCGGCCAAAGTTTTGGGGGGTCGCACCCAAAATTTGTGAAGTAGACAAAAATTTTGATTCTTTGATGCCAATCTGGGACTTTTCGTTTTGAACAAACCAGCCCAAAATTAAAAGGGGGGTCTGTCCGAGCTGGAGTTGTCTTATTGGCACTAGAATGCGCCTGTATGTATGAATTACAGAAGAACAGGGTCATACATTCTGGCGCAGTCTATACTACCTTAAAGCGATTTAAAACTGGTCTATCAGCATCAGAATTCATACATGTCGCCCAATGTGGTGGTGGTGGTGGTGATGATTATGATGATATGTGGTCATGATGGGGTGGAATTATTTTGTCTTTGTATAGCAGGATCATTGATAGTCTTGGTATACATCTGTGCTATAAAGATACGGTGATCATATTTCCTGCTTGTATAGCGGTATAATGTATAGATTTTTAGTACACATTATTTCATATAAATACATCACAATAGACCCAACATACTCCCTTGTTGTGTGTCAGAATTGTGTTATTTTACATTTTACCTACCTGGGGATGGCATAGGCACGTGCATTAGGTTAGGGATGGATAATTAATTTCTTTTTTTGGGGGGGGGGGGGGGCAGGAGCGCCATTGGCCGTACTTGCCTAGGGCACCAAAATGCCTTATCTCGGCCCTGGGTGAATCACCCTGTCTACTGTACTGTTCATAGGCATATAGTGATACCAGAGAAAAGGAGGGACATAAGTGAATCACATTGGTGTTTATTGTATACCATTTATTTAACATCACATTGTATACGTTGGCTTATATTCCCATTATAGGCATTACTATGTTAGATGGGGCGTGCTTAGTGGCGTGTGATGGTGTGATGTTATTGTTTGCGTGTGGTTGGAGGCTTGGTCTGATGTGTCCCTATTTGCAAACTCTAATAGTTGGGAGATATGCTCATGTCACTAACAGGCTCAGCTAGGAATAGCAGAGCTGATATGGCAATTACTGTAATAGAACCACGCACAGCCTAAACAGAAAGTGCAAGTATGAAGCTGACTGTAAAGAGCAGGCTCTGGGAAACAGTATGGTAAGAACACCCCTTTAAGTCCTTACCGACATTGTGCGTATGGATATGTCCTGATGGCGGTAAGGGGCTCTGTAGCGGGAGCGCAGTGCAGTCCCACTACACAGCTGCCGGGTGTCAGCGGCTGTTCAGATCACCTGCCTTTTGCCATTTTACAAATAAAAAATAAAATCATAATCATATGTTACACACATTTTGTATCACTGCGTTGAAAAAATTGCAGACGCCAAAATTGTGGTTTTTTGGTAATTTTACGTCCTTTAAAAATTGGAAAAATTTGAATAAAATTGATTTAAAAAGTCACATGCATTCCAAACTGCTAGCAATAAAAAGTACACTTCAGCTTGCAAAAAATGCCTCCTCACTTATGTCTGTGGGTGTTGGTGCCATTTTGTGCGACCAATAACTTTTTTGTACTAAGGCGCAAATTTCAAGAAAATAAAATGTTTGGAATTTATGGTACCAAAACAAAGGAAACTGTACATATTTGGTATTGGCAGATGCGTATCAACCTGTAGAATACAGATAACACATAATTTTTGCCAAAGAATGAACGCTGTAAAAACAAAATTCACAAAAACATGGC
This sequence comes from Phyllomedusa bahiana, assembly GCA_025379985.1. NCBI lineage: Eukaryota > Metazoa > Chordata > Amphibia > Anura > Hylidae > Phyllomedusa > Phyllomedusa bahiana. The sequence continues at coordinate 62,794 of JAODAL010004460.1, read as the reverse complement.
ACAAGTACTTTTTTTTTTCACATTTTGTCCCACTTAGAATTTGTTTACCATTTCCCAGTATATTCTATGGTGATATGAACACCACCATTAGAAAGTACATCTTGTCCCACAAAAAGCTCTCATATGTCTATGTAGGTGGAAAAATAAAAGTTATAGCTTTCAGAAGGCAAGGAGGAAAAAAAATTTAGAGCCATATTATTATGACCGTCCGTCACAAAGGGGTTCACCCCTTCCTGACATTGGAAGTACCCATACGTCCTAGTGGGAAGTGCATTCCCGCAAATGGATTTATGAATATGTCCTGGAAATCGTGAGGGATTCCAAATGAGCCCCGCACAATCGGGGCATGAGCCGCTCACTCCGACCGTGGGTGATTAACCCTTTAGCTGTGGCTATCCATTAAGATCACCGCAACTAAGCCGCAGACTATCTTGCTGTTGCCGTCTCCTACCCGACGGGCCGGGAAGTGAAAGAAACACTTCCCGGGCTATCTGACATCACCATGCCCGGCAATGTATTGGGGGTATTGCCGGGCAGGGTGATTGACAGTCGCAATGGAGACCAGTATACAGCAGCAATGCTTTGTACTGGGCTCCCCTGTAACAGCGATCTGAAGATCGCCGATACAAATCCCTTCTGGGGAACGTGAAAAAAAAAAAAAAAAAAAAAAGTGTATAAAAAAAAAAAAAGTGAAAAAAATGAAACAAAAAAATAAAAAAAGACGCACACACCACCCTTTTCCCCTTTACAAACGCTAAAAATTATCAGAAATAAATAAAAGTACACATATTTGGGATCACTGCATGCGTAACGACCTGTCCTATAAATAGGTCATGGTAATTAACCTGCACGATGAACGGCGTAAAAATTTTTGTAAAAAAAATTCCAAAGAACTGCGATTTTTGTACATCCCGAAATACATAAAATGGAATAAAAAAAAAAACACAATCAAAAACTCATAAACGTCATAGTTGTACCAATTAAAACGTTGGTTCATCCTTACACAGCTCTGTATGCAGAAAAATAAAAAAAAGTTATGCCTATCAGATGATAGTGATGTATAAATATTGCTTTATACAATAAAAACACTTTTTTTTAAAGCACTTCAACATAAAAAAAAACACAACTATATAATCTGGTTATGGCCATAATCAGTTCGACCCACAGAGTAAATTGAACTTGTCACATATACTGCACGGTGAGCACTGTTAAAAATAAAAAAAACACTACTAGAATTGCAGTATTTTCTTCATCCTGCCTTCTAAATAACGGATTTAAAACTGATCAAAAAGACTTGTCCACCCAAAAATGATACCAATAAATATGACAGCTCAACCTGCAAAAACCAAGCCCCTACACAGCTCCGTACACAGAAGAATAAAGTTATGTCTTAGACTGTGGCAATGCAAAAACATGTAATCCTTTTTGAGTAAAAGTTTTTATTGTGTAAAAGCAATAAAAAAAAAAAAATAGAAATGGGGTATTTTTGTAGTCGTGTCAACCTGCTGAGTAAAGCTATGATGTCATTTATACTGCATGGTGACTGCTGTTAAAAAAAAAAAAAAAAAAAAACACACACAACCAGGATTGCTGAATTTTGTTCAAAACGCCCCACAAAAAACTAACTAAAAAGTGATTAAAGCTTCATATGAACCACATAATGGTACCAATAAAAATGTCAACTCATCCCGTAAAAAAACAAGCCTATAATCAGTATTCGAAAACAAAAAAAATTACAAAAGTTATGGCTGTCAGAATAGGACAACATGAAAAACACAATTTTTTTATATTTCTATTATGTAAAAGTAATAAAACATAAACGATATAAAATTTATATCAATGCAATTGTACTAACCTGCATAGTAAAGTTATCATGTCACTTACACTGCACGGAAAACGCTGTAAAATTGAAACCCAAAAAACAAACAATGACGGAACTTTTTTTTCCCCCCATTTTCATGCCCAAAGCTAAAAAAAAAACAATGGAACACCAGTATAATAAAAATGCACAATACACCCCTAGATGAGATCCATGAGGTGTGTTAAATCCAAAATGGGGTGACTTCTGGAAGGCTTCACCTGTTCTGGTACTTTGGGGACTTCACATATCACAGCAAAGAAATACCCAAAATAAAATATAACCTTTAATTGATATACATTAAAAAGATTATTAAATAACCCCACTGATATACACCAAATAGTGATGGTTACCCGCGGGTACAAAAAAAAAAAAAAAAGAAGACTTCCAGTTAGATGACTCTCATAAAGCAAGGTAGGAATGAAGCATAGAAGATCTGTTGACTTAGTTAGATGATGCTCATAAAACAGGGTACAGATGAAGCGTGGGAAATCTGTTGATGTTAACTATAAGAATCCTATACTTACCCTAAATAAACCTACCTATAATGCGGGGACATCGCCCCAAAAAGGGTGGCTCAGCCTAAAAGACCTAAGCCCTGGGGTATTATCTAACACTACAAAATCATCAAAAACAACAAATGTCCATAAACCCGACGCATTTCCCCCTAACAATGATAAGGGTTCATCAGGGGACTCAAGGACAAAAATATGCATCTCAACTGATGAAAATGATATAGAGATGAATACAAATGATAACAGATCCGGCTCCAAGGATGTAAGGCGGCAACTAAAAGATAATCAGTAGCCCCTTATATGTAAAAACAACTCCTCCCCAAAAATAAAATAAGCTCACCTGATAAGTAAACCAAGCTCCTAAAGCATCCAATGTAGCATACAGACGCGAAACAAGCTGCCATACATACTAACTTCCGTGACGCGCAGCCACGATGTCTCACGCCAGTACAAAACATCCGGCGGTAGACCAGCAGAGCTCTGCACGCGCAGCCGGCCAACACCCACGCCTCCGCAATAATCAAACGGAAGACGGGCGGAAATACTAATGCGCAGCCGAGCGCTGTCCACGCTTGCGCATCTAACTGTAAGTCAACAAATCTTCTATGCTTCATTCCTACCTTGCTTTATGAGCATCATCTAACTGGAAGTTTCTTTTTTGTACCCTTGGTAACCATCACTATTTGGTGTATATTAGTGGGGTTATTGAATGATCGTTTTAATGTACATCCCAAAATAAAATAACTTTTAATTGTATTTCTTTGCTGTGATCTGTGTTTTTGAACCCAATGTTTTGTATATTTTTGCAGTTATTTACTTATTTTTTTTACTTTGGGGACTTTGCAAATGTGACATGGCATCCGCCAAAATCTGCATTCCAAAAGCCAAATAGCGCTCCCTCCCTTGTATGCCCTGCCATGCACCCAAACAGAAGTTTATATCAACATATATGGTACTGACAAACTTGGAAGAAATTGTGTACCAAAATTTGGGAGGCTTTTTTTCCGTGATTCTTTGTAAAAATTTTCAGCTAAAATTGCAAATTGAAAAAAAAAAAAAAAAAAAAAAAGTCTTAATTTTTACAGCCTAATACTAAAAAAATGTGTTAAACACCTAGGGGGTTGATATACTCACTGGATATATTCCTTAAGGGGTGCAGTTCCAAATATGTGGTTATTTGAGGGGTGTTTAAGTTTTAGCACCTTAGGGTATCCACAAACCTGAAATGGTGCCTAAAAAGTCTTATTGAAAATGAAACCCCAAAGTCCGGTAGGTGCTTCTCCTACTCGGAGGCTTGTAGTTGAGCCAAATAGAGCACTAGGGCCACATATGATGGCAGAATCAGTATTACCATAAATACTCAAGTATAGGTAGGTGCCTCGGCCGATCGAATATAAGCCGAGGCACCTACTTTTGCCACAAAAAAACTGGGATAACTTATTGCCTCGAGTATAAGCCTAGGGTGGGAAATGCAGCAGCTACTGCTAAATTTCAAAAATAAAAATGGATAGCAATAAAATGACATAGGCAGGTATAGGCAGTTTAATGTCCCCCATAAGCAGGTATATGTCCCCCATAGGCAGTTAAAAGGGAACCTGTCACATAGGTTATGCCCTCCTTGCTGAGGACAGCACAAGCAAGGGGGTCAACCTGCTGTTCCCAGCATGTGCCCCTTATTTTGAAATGCAGGGGTTTTAGGCTTTTACCCCTCAAATCTTATTCATGTGCAGTTTTAGCCCACCCACTGACCGTTTTTCACACTTTTTTCCCCTATTAAAAGGGTTTAACTTTCGGCTCCTCAAGAGCCATTTTCTTTTTGGAACATGTGGTAATAAATCACCTTTTTGTTTTTTGGAAAAAACTTTATACTGTGAGTGCCGCAATTTTTTCTGTTTATATTCAAAGTAATAGGTTTATCAGTTGGTGGGCGGAGCTAGCCTCAGATGGGCGGAGTTTGAGAAAAAAATAACTTCTGGCTGAAAACTGCAGATTTGACATTAAATGCTCTAAAACTACAGCATTTACAAAAAAGGGGGACATGGCACGGAAACAGCGGGTTGACACTACTTTTCTCCCCTCACAACGGGGGCATAATCTATGTGACGGGTTTCTTTAATGCCCCATAGGGTATAATTTTAAAAAGAATTTAGAAAAAATTAATAGGGGTTTGGGGGGTGGTTTTTTTTGTTGGGGTTTAAGTGGTATTTTTTAAAGGAGGGTAAAAAAGAGGGTATAGGTATGGGGTTATAGGGGTAAATTTTTCCTATGGCGGTTTAAAAGGATTCTAGGCATATTGTCCTTTTAGGCGTTATGGCGTTTTTGTCCCTAAGGCTGTCTGGGGCAGATTATGCCCCATGGGGGTTAAGGCAAGTATATTTTCCTTATACGGTAACATCCCCAAAGGGCAGTTTTCCTTGCTGCCCCAAAACCCCCGGGGCCGCCCCATCTTCTGGCACAGGTGGCGTGCTGTCATCAGGCTGCGCAGGCAGCGTGATGACATAGCACTCTGCCCGTGCCGGGAACTCCGGAAAGCCGCAGTGCCATCTTCACAGTGGTATCTTCACCTCTATGTGCTCAAAGAGTCATCGCATACAGGTGAAGAGATCGTCGACAGTGCCCAGACTTTGTCAACTGACTCGGCATTCAACTATATGCACTCTCTGAAGAGTCGAGTCGCATACAGCTGAAGTGTCCATCAACTGTCCCAGCCAGAGAGCGCCTCCATCAACTGTCCCAGCCAGACAGCCAACTGTGATCCAACACTATGCTCTTTTCCCTCATCATTGCTATCGCCACTCTCCTCACACTTACTGTTTATCCCCAAACTCCCTCGCTGGACAATGAACCTACATCTCCCCCTGCTTTCCCCTCACCCCTTCGCTCCACCAACCCTTCTCACTGTGAATCCCCTCCGCACCAAACAAACCCTGCCAAACTACAGTTTTTTCCTACTGCCCCCCACTCCCCTCCCACTGCCTTCGGGGTTTGGGACATACCCCCCAACCCGGGGCACCCCCACACTTCCACCATAGTCTCTCCCCCTCGGACAGACTCCCATACTAATTCCGTAACCCCTTTCAACCGATACATATCCCTCTGACCCATGCCCCCCCCACCCCTATTTTGGAGCTCTCTGTAGAAAAACTTCATACTACAGACTTATTTCTCACGCAACTCTTTTCCCCTTGGCCTGACTGAAACCTGGCTGCCCCCCTCTGACACAGTCTCCCCTCCGCACTCCTCGCCCTGGTAACAAACGGGTGGGGGTGTGGGCCCCTCCTGTCTGACCCCTGCTCCTTTGCCCGCTCCACCTCCCCCTTTCCCTCACACTTTTTCTCCTTGAAGTGCACTCGTCCGCATCTACACCCCTCCACCCCAAGTGGCGTTGTCACCGACCGCCGGGCCCTGCCACTGCCTTTTGACCATTTCTTCCGGCTTCTCCACTTTCTTTCCACTGACCCCCCCACTATCAGGGAACTTCAACATCCCAATCAAACCCCCCCCACTCTGCTTCCAACAAACCCTTTCACTCTGCTCCCCCTTCGCCCTCTCCCAGTAAACCTCAGGACCACTCAAAAAGACCGACACACACTGGACCTCATCTTCACCCCCCTCTCCCCCCCTATTGACATCTCTAACTCTCCACCCCCATATCTGACCACAACCTGCTTACCTTCACCACTACTCCTCCCCCCGCTCCTCCTGTCTCATCCAGTACGCCCCCGCAGGAATCTACAAAACCCAACCCCACACTCTCTTGCACCCTTTTTTCCACTATCTCCTTTTTAAGACCCAGAGCAGCCACCACTTTCTACAACCAACTATCACCGCCCTTGACCAGTCGCTCCTCCACACACAACGAACCCCAAACAACAGACAACCCTGCAACACTCTACCAAACAATGGGGCGGCTTCCAGAGCTCCCGAACCCGTGGAAAAAAAACTCACCCACCGAGACTTTCCCTTTATACAAAACCATGCAACTTTTAAGTCCGCACTCGCCTCAGCTAAACGGGACTTTTCACCCTCTCATATCCTCCCGTCCCACAACCCAGACAATTATTAAAAAACCTTCAACTCTCTTCTCCACCCAACACCTCCCCCCCCATCCCCCTTTCAGCAGATGACTTTGCCATTTTTCCCTCCAGAAGATAAACCACTCGAGAAAGCTTCAGCCCGCATCCCCACCCCCCCCCCCTACCCCCAACCCGCTCTTCCCCCTTAATTTGCTTCCCCCCGGTCACTCTGACAAGTTCTCCTCTTTACTGCCAAACCCAAACCCTCGTCCCTGTATCTTGCCCCCACTGCCTCCCCCCTCACCCCAAACCCTCAGTGTTTTTTCACATCCCAGCCCTCACCCACTTTCAACCTTCATAACCTCGGCATCTTCCCTTCCGCCTTTAAACAGCTATATCACTCCCAATCCAAAAAAAAAACAACCATTGACCCCTCTTTTTGTCCAACATCGCCCCTCTCACTGCTCCCTTTTGCTTCCAAACTCCTCGACGCACGTCTATCTTCAGTTCCTCCCACCTCTCCCCCAAATCTCTCTTGACCCATAAATCTGGTTTTCGACCCCCCACCTCCGAAACCCCCCTAACCAAAGTCACTAATGACCCAGTAACTGCTAAAGCTGATGCCACTCTGTGCTCTCCTCTTAGACCTGTCCTCTCCTTTACACTGTCAAACCTTCCCTTGCTACAAAACCGCTCCTCCCTCGCCCTCACAGACTTGGCTCTTTTCCCGGTCTCCTCGTACCTACTATCGGGCTTTCAGCGTCTCTCATTCTCGCTCACCTCCTCCCCCCCGGGGTCTTCTCTCGGGTCCCCCAAGGGGAGTCCTAGGCCCCCACTCTTCTCTATCTACCCCCTTGGCCCGTTCAGTCATCCTCACATGGGTTTCATTACCACCTGTATGCTGATATACCAAACTCTACATTCCGGCCCAATGCCTTTTCATCTCCCGGAAACCCCGATGTCGTCGTCCCTTTCCTCCTTCTCTCCGTCTCCCAAAACTAAATGGGGAGAAAACAAACTCATCTTTTCCCCCACCAACTCTACCCCTGATCTTTTTACAAATCAAAGGGTCTACCTCTCACCGGTTCCGCAAGTTGCTGCCTTGGGGGAATCCTAGCTCCGCTTATCTTTTTAAACCAAAAAATCCAAACCCCCACCCCTACCTCCCCTCCACCTGAAAAACACTCTGCACCGCTGATTCCTCAACTATACACTACAAAATGTGGTCCATGCCCCTTTTCATCTTCCCCCTAGACACTGCAACACCTTTTCTGTGGCCCCCCAGCTAGCACCCTCGCCCCCCCAATCCATCATTAACTTGCTGCCCTCTTATCCACCCTCTCCCTTTCTACTCCTCGCCTCTCCCCCCTGCCAATCCCTTCCTGGCTTCCCCTTTCCCAGCGAATTTATTTAAGCTACTAACCATACCTACAAGGGTCTCCCGACCCTTTTCCCCCCCATACATCCTGCCCTAATTTCCCAAAAATCTCCCCCCCACGCACTCTCCGCTCCTCCGGACCCTTCTCCCCTCTCCCACTTATCGCTCCCCCACACAACCATCTCCAAATTCCCGTGCTTCACCCACACTCTGGAAGTCACGCCCCAACACATCAACCCCTCCTCCACTTTCACCGCTTCAAAAGCAACCTGAAAAACCCCCTTTTTTCAGGCTTGCCTATTACCTTTACTAACCTTGTCATACTTCCTCCCAGACAGTCTCCCCTCACCCCTGTCTCTTTTCCCCCCCTTTTAATTGTAACCCTCGCGAGTAGGGTCCCCTTTTCCCCCTGTCGTGCCAATTGTCATTATCACTGACTGTTTGACTTATTAATGTAGTAACCCCCTCAATGTACAGCACCCGGAATCAATGGCGCTTTAAAATAAATAATAAATGTTCCAGCTGGGTCTGGGCCCTGGCAGCGCCCGGTGCCGCAGGGCTCGAGTATAAACCCAGGATGAATTTTTTTGCACATTTTATGGGGAAAAAAATCGCTTTTTCTCGATTTTATACGGCAAGTTGCATTTCCCTGGTCACATCTACTGTGTTCTTGTGAATAATGGATAAAAATTGAAAATCTGCACACAAAAAAAAAAAAAAAAAATATTTGAAGTTCTGAAATTTCACCTCCACTTTGCTTTTTAATTCCTTAAAAACACCTAGTGGGGTTTAATTTTAAATTCCTAAATACGGTTTTGAAAACTTTTAAGGGGTTTTTTAATAAAGCATTTATGGGTGTACTTTTTAAGGGGGGATCTTGCATGTGTCTTTTTTTTAGGCATCGAGATAGAACAGAAACTTGGGTACAAAAAAGGGGCCCCCTTTTTTTTTCAGCAAAACGGTAAAAACGGTGCAAGACTGCACAACGGACAAACAAAAAACGCTTGTCTGAGTTTTAAATAACAAAGCTGCACTTCCATCACTCTGCCGAAAAAAACAGTGGTGGACAGACACGGGTTTCCCCAGCATATCTCCTCCCAATCTGAAATTTTCTAAGGTTGTAGCCACACCTTCACTGACTTGCTTACTTTTAAAGCCAGGTAAACCCGGGTGAACATGGGGGGAACATCCCCCCAACTCTTTGCTTACTCCCCAATAAAAGCCTCCCCGAATAGCTGGAAGCCATACTATGTGAACTTAAAGTGTTTCAACAACCTGAGCTGTTACCCTATCTAATTCGGGTTTCCATTCCACCAAGGATCCTTTTCTTGGTGGCATGGTTAGCCTAAAGGGAAATGCCAAAACTTGGTGGGATATGTACCTTTCCTGCGCTGCCCTTTCATGGGGATTTTAAAAACAGGCCAAAAAAAAAAATTGCAAATTTTGCAAAAAAACTACTAAAATTTCTACATTTTTTTCACTATACCTTATTTTTTTTCACAACAAACAAGAAATTTTGGACCAAAAATTTTTAGTAACAAAACACAACACGCACGGAAAACATTTTTAAATCATTGGATAGGTAAAAGTGTCAAAAAAGTTATTTTCACAAAATATTTAAAAGATAGGGGGTCTGCAGGGAAGGCCAAAACAAGCCTTCAAGTGGATATGTTAACTGAAATTTAAGTAAATTATGCATCTCAGAGTGCAGACCTGTCTTAAATAAACCACACCCCCGATATTTCATCACCCAAACCCCCACCATGTGGGGGCAGAACAACTAATTATAGGCTTTAAGGCGTTCTACCTCCCAATTGGGGCAGGGATTTTTTTGTTCAAAAAAATAAATTGTGTACCCAACCCCTCCGGAAAAATTTCAATTCCTGGCACTGACCTGATACAGCACCTCAGACTATGTCCTCATAAGCTAGATATGTAAGAGACAATTGTGCCATTATTATAGGTGTGGTATAAAGCAAAGTGACCACCCAAAAAAATGTCATTTTAGCATGGAGTTCATGAAGAATATATAAGGTTATATATTAGTAAATCATACTTTTACAGACACAGCAATGCCAATTGTGTTTATTTTATTTATTAATTGTACAATGGGGAAAATAGCGAGTGTTTAGAATTTTTTTTTCTTTACTTTTTGAAATGTTTTAACTTGTAAACTTGTGTCTCTCTAGGGGTCTTCACTACAAAGGTGCATTAACACATCTACACTTTTGTGCAATACAAATGTATGCGAATATTTGCAATTAGAGTTTGTAAAGACCTGGTCTTGGCAGATGCCCCATAGGGGCAGTAAGATGGCCGGAAAGAAAGCCTTCATTAGGCTCCCAGCTGCAGTGATTGCCAAATAACTCCCAATGATTGCGTCACAGGGGAACCGATTGGGACTGGGTGCCCCCCTTCTGCATAACTACTAAGGTGCTGCAGCTGCATTAACTTAGCCAAATATTTTAAACAGCTGGATTGGGTTTCCCCAGTCCGGGGCTAAAGACGGGTGCCAGCTATAACAAGGGAACACCTGCTGTTAAATTATTTACCCCAAAACACCGACATTGAAATAGTCAACTTGCCTACCACCACCCCCCTCCCCCCCAAATAAAAAAAAAAAAAGCCACCATACAGCTACATGGATAGAGACCGAAAAATTAATTATTTTTGGCTCTTAGGACACCACTGTGAAAGAAGCCAAAAAATAAATAAAAAATAAGCCTGATCCAAAATGGGTTACGTGCGAGTATGCACGTTTTATATGGTAAGGGTGGTTCTAGAATTATTTTCCCTTTTTGTAAACCCAAAAAATCTAAGGCCCACACGGGGCTGATACAAATATAGCAAACTACTGTCCATCTGATCATTAGTAAAAAAGAAAAAAAAAAAAAAAAAAAAAGAACACAATCTAAAAATCAAAGCTATGGGTTTTTAAAATGTTGGCGGTTGTTTGACACAAGAAAATATCAAGACAAAAGTGTAATTATTTCACAAAAGAACTAGCACCAAAAAAGTGTGCAGAAACTTTCTGCACTATAATCTCCACAAAAGGTTAATCGACATCACTTTTAGGGCTTGGGACAAATCCTTGTATTCAATTCCATGCCTGGAATAAAAGCATGCACCCAACTCCTTTTTTCTTCAGTCGCAACTGTTTTACTGATAATTCATCTACTTTTAACAATGAGCCAAGACCGGGAGTCACCAGTCCACAAAGCATTCTCCATGGGTAACTTCCAGCCGGAACCACCCTATAGACAAAAAAGGATTGCCTGTACCAACACAGTTTTTTCTTTAATTTATTTAAAATTGGGGAAAATCTTAAGAAAACCCCTATGATAAGAGTTGAAAATTGCGCCCACATGGGGGGATTGAGTAGAAAAAGCACACTGTCCATGGCAATTTTTCTCAAATTTATACTGTAAGGGGTTAAATAGCGGTTGGCGTCTCCTGGCTAAACGGGCACAGTTTTATGGGCACGAAGTCCCAAAAAAGAGAAGTTTGTTTAAAAAAACGACCCAGCCATTTTATTGTCAGTTGTGGTACATAAAAAAAAAAACAAATCATATGCCTGCCCCCTCAACTAAAAAAACGTATTCCCTCTATCCCATGCGGCCTAACACCAGTCCACATAAAAAAACCCGTATTTTCCATTCCACAAAAATTTGGCTCCCAAGGTTTTTTGGGCCAAAGCCTTTTTCCCCCAGGCTGAGAGAGTGTGTGTCTGCAGTTTGGGCCTTTTTTTGAGGTGAACACCCTAAGATTAATCGGCAGCCCAAGACCCGACGCCCCGGTGGAGGGGGGGGCCCCCCCTCGCTTTCCCCACTCTAGCAAACCAGGCCCTTGAAAATTGGGTTTTTTACATAAACCATAAAACAGATCTTTAGACCTCGGAAAATTTCTAATTCCCGGGGTTCCCTTTTCCTGAAAGACATTAGGGGGGGGGAACCCGGTGGGGGGCAAATTACACCCTTTCCATGCCCCGCCCGGGAACATGTCCAATACACGAAAATCTTTACTCTCAAGGAAGTGCTTGGTGAAACATACCATAGTCTTCATTACTATAGTTGATGGGCAAAGGGGTTTTGATGTGGCAGTATACTCATACTTGACTTGTTTCTCAGGTTACTTATTTTTTAAACACTAAAGAAATGCAATCACCCCCCCTTTAAAACCCATTGCTGCCCACTGCCCCTTTGTTTTAAATAAATGCGGGGAATTGCTAAACGAACGACAAAAAACGACAACGGTTTTTTCATTAACACGTAAAGGGAACACATGTCACATTTATCTTTTGACAAAATACAAAATTTACATTTTGCAGACAGTACATTAGTCAAAAATTTTTGTTTTGACTCTTTTCACACTCCTTACAAGCAGGGGGGTTTAAAAATTTTTTTTTTTTTTTTTTTTTTTTTTTGGGTTTAAAAGTGGGGGAGGGACCCAATTTTCCCCCCTTCATCCTCTCTCCCCCGCCTTCCTTTTTAATTCCCCTTCCCCTCCCCCCCTCTCCCACAAATTGGAAAGTTGCCCCCCTTTAAAACATAGAAGGTTTGGGGAGCGCCCGTGAGCTCCCCCAGCTGGTCTGGGCGGAAAACCTTATGGCCAAAAAACTTTTTGGTGCAACCTTTTAAAGGTTTTTGAGTGGGGTCTCTAATTACTGAATTTAGGGGCCAGACTTTGGGGCTTTTAAAAAACACCCCGGGGAAAGAAACTGAACGAGCCCCCCTACAATATTACCCCCCTAGAAAGGGAAAAAAAAAAGTGCAAAGAAACAAAAATTTTACTTAACTCCTCCCATCCCCTTTGTCACTTCTCCCTTTTAAATTTTTTTTACAACAAATTTAGGAAAAAAAAGAAACCCCTTTTCACTGTGGCCCCCAGGAATCAAATTTTTTTCAAAATACTGTACCCCCCAAAATGTATTTTTAAATTTCATACCAAATAAACCCGAAATGAAAACATTTACGCACCCCAAAATTACCATGGTAGACATAGACATTTCTTTTTAACGGGACCTTACAAATCAATTTGGGACATTGTACCCAAGAAATAATAAATTCAAATTTCCCCAAAAAAAAGAAATTTTATTATACCCTTTAACCCTTTAAATGAATTAAAAATTACCCCATTGTACCCCCGAGACTACACATTTTCACACCATAAACCCCAAAATTTCATTACACATTGTACCTTTTAGATTCAAATTACACACTATACAAAAAGGGGATTTCATTTCTCACTTTTTAACCCCCAAAGATGATACAACCCCCCTGTACCCCAGAGATTATTTACACCCCCGTACCCAAAAAATTAAAAACCCCTAAAAAAAAAAAAAAAAAAAAAAAAACCGTATCCCAGAGATTACATTATACACTGTACCCCAGAGACAACATTAGACAAGGTACCCCGGAAATTGTGTGTGCATATATACACATATTGAACATACACACTTCACACTTTGGGTGGGTTCACATGACGGTTTTTCGGCACTGATTGTGTAATTTGCTTGTTGGAAATTCGGCGCTTGCAAACGCAGAATTCCAACGAGCAAACAATCCAGACTGCCTGAGCCAGATTTCTGCCTCCTATCTTTTAGTTTTTATCTTTTAGAAGTGGTATACAATGGGAGGGAAGGATACCTACACAGATACAGAGTGTGCTGGACTGCGAGCAGCGTGCCGATTGGTGAAGCAGCCCTTGCTGACTCCTGCACTCGATCTGCCCTGTCACTTGAGGCTGCCACCTACTCTGTTCCCCAAAGATGCACAGAAATATAGGAGGCAAAGGGTTAACTTCTTCCTCCTCTGTGCTCTGCTCTCCCCACTTACCGTATTCTCATGCTTTCATATGGATTATTTTTTATTGAAGTGGCTAAAAAGTGGGGGGACCGTCCTCCACCCAGAAAAAAGTGGGGGGGGGACCCAGTCTCCTCCATACCCCCCTAAAGTTACACCTATGCTTACAAGTACTACTTACATGTATGACACATTGTTGGCTAAAGTGTTTTGTTTAGCCACATTTATTTGGGATTCACTGATGTCTATTCCCAGGACCTTCTTGAAGTGAGGAGCTAGAGGCAAAGTGTAACGTCCAGTCCCACAGCCGACATCCAGCAACATTTCAAGAGGTCTCCCACTCGTCTATAGAGAAGAGCAGATTAGATTTAGTAACGTTGAAATTCTTTTCACATTATAATTATTATACTGGCAACTGTCAGTGGTAGGAACATACAGTTTGCATTTGTTTTTTGTTCACTTTGTAATTTTGTTTGAAAACACTAAAGCACATTCCCAAAAAAATCGTCAGTTTACCAGAGGAGAAACCCTTATTTCCCACTCATTGTATTCTATGTTGCCCCCCTTTATTCATTTCTGTTCCTATTGGTGAGTCAATACCTTTTACTCTGTTGGGTCAACCCCTTTTTGTGCTGTACTTTTCTCTTGCCTTGTTTATCAGAGGTTTGTCAGCAGCCCCAAAGCAAGGGTAAAATAGAACATGAGCTGTTCTGTCAAACTCTTAGGCCATGTTCACACGGCTTAAAATGGCGCGTATTTCGGTCCGTAATTACGCGCCGAAGTGCGCCAATTACGGGCCGAAAACGGCCCATTCATTACGGTAATTCACAGTTCTCAGAGAACTATGGATTACGTCTCCTCTCACCGCCCGGCGAATCCACCGGGCGGGGAGATAATTGACATGTGAATTACTAGCGGCGTATACGCGCCGCTGGCAATTCAAGTCAATGGGCCGGCGATGTGCCGGCCCCCCGCTCATCTCCCCCGCTCCCGCCCCCGTCCACATGGCGTAATTGCGGGGCTTAATTACGTCCCGCAATTAAGCCGTGTGAACATGTCCTTAAGGACTCAAGGCTCCTAGAGGCCCATGGCTGCCAAACCACACTCAGCCTTAAAAGTCTGCACCTAGGTGTGGTCTACAGCTGCCTTAGATGTGCTGCAGCAGAGCACACTCCCTGTTAGGCTATGTTCACACGGCTTAATTGCGGGACGTAATTTCGCCCCGCAATTACGCCGTGTGGACGGGGGCGGGGCGGGAGCGGGGGAGTATAAGCAGGGGGCCGGCACTTCGCCGGCCCATAGACTATCACTGCTAGCGGCGCGTATACGCCGCTAGAAAGTGACATGTCAATTATCTCCCCGCCCGGCGGATTCGCCGGGCGGGGAGAGGAGACGTAATCCATAGTTCTCTATGAGAACTGTGAATTACCGTAATGAATGGGCCGTTTTCGGCCCGTAATTGGCGCACTTCGGCGCGTAATTACGGGCCGAAAACGGCCCATTTTAAGCCGTGTGAACATGGCCTTAGTGTTGGGGGATCATGTGTCTCCTGCAGTTTTTAAAAGCAGTACTAAATCTCATCCACCAGCTTTTGTACACTTATCCCAACTCTTTTCTATCTGCAGCTGCCTCTCACAGTCCTCCACTAAACCTTACACTAAGGGCAACATGTATGATTTGTGGCGCCTGGATGCCAATTTTATTGCGCACAATAGTATAAAATGCGCCTGAATCTATGAACCTGTTTTACTGCGGGTCATAAATCAGGCGCATTCTACTGCAAAAACAACAATTCAGGCTCAGGTAAATCACCAAGTGGTTCACTTGTTTCAGCAGTAATGCGCCTGGATTTGCAATACAGAAGCTATAAATGTGTAGCTTTGTACGGTTGTAGTGCGACATGCCTCCAGCACCAATTAAGGAGCATACTAAATACTGCTGTTAGCAGTGGGTGCCAGCTGTATGGAATAGCCGCTGCCCAGTACTATCTTGGGCCAGCAGGAGGCTTGAGTGGGGCATTGCTGCTGAAAGCCGGTGGCGGGGTTTAATTCTTTAAACGCCGTCACCGGCTTCCTGCAGCATCGGCCCACTTCAGTCTCCTGCTGCCCTCAGACAGTACATTCAGACTATAAGACACACTCCTATTCTCCCCCAAATTTGAGGTGGAAAAAAAAAGGGTGTATGTCAGTCAGAAAAATATGGTAATAAAGTAAAAAAGTTATACATAATTGGCATCACCATATCCATAAAAGTTTGATCTATTACAGTATAACAATACTTATCCAATATGGTGAACACAATGAAAAAAGAAATCCCCGGAGCCAAACTTATGTTTTTGGGTTATTGCGAGTCTAAGACAAAGTGCTCAAAAAGTTGTATGCGTCCAAAGATAGTACCAATAAAAAATATGCTTCTAAAAATATGTTTCTAGATGGTGCCTATTGCAGATGGGTGGAGTAGTAGATGTGTGGTGGTAGTGTGGTGCACCAATGCCTGATAAAAGCAGACAATACAGTTTCTCTAGGAAAACTTCAGACTTTACTCACGGTTCTCTTCTTGTGGATGTAACATAGCAAATCAGCAAGGCACCTGTCTCTGTGGCAAGTTTCAGACCCCCTCTCTGGACTCATGACACCCCTCACAACTCCTTTCTAGTTCAAACCAAGTCCATCTGTGTAGGATGCTGGTGCCTGGTGACAGGACACGCTCCGTCCTCACTAAAGGTGTCCCTTTCTCTTCCAGCAGTCCCCCAAACTTCCCAACTGTTGCTCCCAGTGTCTGTTTCTCCTCTGTGTCCGCTCTGCCTGGGTCTCTATCCTCTCTCTGTGCCCCTCTTAATCTTCAGCTCCTTCTGTGCCTGCTCTGCTTCAGGTGTTACAGTGAGTTGAACTGCTCTCCTTCGCCCCAGCCTGCCCTATTTATTACCGGATAATAGACAGCTCTTCCTAGCGGTTTTCTTACCTTCCTAAATCAACAACTAAACTCCAACAGAACGGAGAGCTGACAGGCTCTGCACTACAGTGTCCAAGCCTCTAGCTCCACCCCTGTCAGCTTCTCTAATTGGCTACTTATTCTAGTAGCTCCAGTTTACCCTCCCTCTTTACAAAAAGTTAGGATTATCCAGAGCTGATGACTTCTACATATTGTAGACAACCAGCAGCAAGTTTTTGCCTCAGAGTGGTTTACACTTGCCCAAAAGATTGCGGACTTGGAAAGTACAATACAAATACTAGACACAGAATAGTTTGAATTACAATCCACTACGTCTGAACTGAAGGGAAGGATATCCTCTTTAGATAATAACGCCAAACAAAACCAAATTAACTCAGTTATATAAAGGAATATACTTTATTGAAAAGTTGGACAAAACACATACACAGATAAAAATGGCGGTGCTAAAGTGTTGTTGGTAAGTATGTCCCAAAATAACATACCAAATACATTCTCAGACAATATTAATAGAAAAAATAAAAAGGAAAAAATATATCAAAAACAAAATCAATCATTTACCCCATAATAACAATGATACATTCATATATATTTTCCAACCTAATGTGAATCAAAAGTGATTGTCAGAGAGGGTAAAAATATATAATGTAATAAATGGGAAATACAGACCTAGCAGCACACTGAGACACCCAACTCACGTTTATCAAAGGCTTCATCAGGGATAAGGGGGAAGAGGAAAATGGTGCCATATATAGGAAAAAAGGACCAATGGATGAAAGTCAAAAACATAATGTCCCAAGAAAAGAAAAGACCAAAAAATTGACATAACCCAAAAGAAACACCCCAAAACAAAAGACCAGACACAATCCAAAAAACACACAAGTAAATAATATCATGATAAAAGTAAGCATACCATCACGTCACATCACGTGCTGCTTCTATTCCCAATATATGTTTGCGTATACAGCGTTTCAGTAGTCGCGAAGTCATTCCTATGTATGACAAATTACAAGGACATGTGGCCACGTAAATGATACCTACAGTATTACACGAGATTGTATGGGGAATGAGATATTCTTTGTTTATAGATTAATCCAAAAAAAAAAATTAATGGCTGTATCCAAATTGGGACATGCCACACATTTGCCACATGAATGGCACCCCCATTTCGGACCTTTAGAAGCAAACTGTCACAGTTGACAATTTGGAAAGAGACAAGTTCCAATTATTTTATGAAGAGTCACTCAGTCAATGAATTGCACTATTTGGAGGAGGAAAGAGACCTCATCCAGTCAGATTAAAGGAGAGTTTAAGATGAGAATGAGGGACTGAGACAAAATGAAGGTTCAGCAGGTTGTTATATTCAGTGGTGAAATTCCAGGGATGTAGGGTGACCGATGCCGCAACACATCCCGGTCTTTCAATGCAGCTGAATTGCAGCAGAGGAACTGCAGTGTATGTGCCATGGAAGACCCAGGAAAACAGCAGCCCTAGTCAGTAACAGTAGGTTACTGATATTTTTATAGTTCGTATAGCTGCCATGCGGCTAAAATGGGTTGTTTTCCCATAACAGCTGTAGTGTGGGTGGGAAGCATTCCCATATTCCAGTCCAAGCTTTACTTGACCTCTTGAGGCCTTTAAAGCCTGATGCTCCAGACATCAGGTGTAGAGTGAACCTGAGTAGTTTGTTTGGTTAGCCATTTTCGCCACAGTGTGCTGCTGTCAAGAGCAATAGAAAGGTGCCCTGGAAGAGGACAAAGGCAGACTTGCTGGTCTGCGCATGGACCAAGAACCACTACATGGTTGAGTAAGAACTTTCTTTATGTATGATTAAACTGGAGTAGGGATGAGCGATGCGATCAGCAAAAGTTGAAATCGGCATGGTTTTTAGGCTTATCGGAAATTTCCGATCACGCGATAGTATAGGTGACAATTACTATTGCGCCATTTTCAGCGCTTCCTGTCATTTTGGCGGCCAGCCAATCAGCTCAGAGGATAGAGGGGGGTGAGGAGGATGTACAACGTCACCACTTTGCGGTGTATGGATCTCATTGGCTGCAAAAATCACGTGACCTCGTTTTATCTATGCTGCTGCATTTCCTGTTTGAGCTCATACTCTATCACACTTCACAGCAGGACGTGTCTCTGCGTTTAAACCAATAGCTGCTCTTACAGCTCTGAGAGAGAGTCTCCTAATACAAGAAACCATCCACCTGCCTACAGCTTAGAATAGAGTTAGATTAGAGGATTTCACTTCTTAGTTAGAGAAAGTTTTAAGGATGTCTACTGGTGTGTGCAGCAGCAGGGGAGGAGGGGGGGGACGGCAGGAGGAGAGGCATTTGAAAGGAAGATATTTTGCAGCTCAGTGTGTTCTGCGATCTTCAATTGAAAAATAATTGTTTACCACTTTTTTGGCCAGCAGACCTCGGATTGGAATTTAAATTTTCATTGTGCTTTCAGTTCTATTGCAATCACTGCGTGCCAGTGTTCCCAAAAACC
The DNA here is from genome assembly GCA_025379985.1 of Phyllomedusa bahiana. NCBI lineage: Eukaryota > Metazoa > Chordata > Amphibia > Anura > Hylidae > Phyllomedusa > Phyllomedusa bahiana. The sequence goes on along the minus strand of JAODAL010004460.1, from coordinate 43,778 downwards.
GGCATAACTTATCCCTATAACTTTTAAATAGTTTTATTGAAGTCCTTGCATCTGTTTGGCGCATATAGCTCAGTTGTACGCAAATTGTGTTATAATATTTGATAGTAAATTACGCCTGTAGTCAGTGGTGCGAAGGCCGCCATACTAATCCATGTAACTTTTTAATACTTCTATTTCACTCAGTGTGTCTCAGTTTGGCTCTAATCGTGCATTTGTATGATAGATTGTTGAAAACTATCAATTGCTAGTCCTAATGGGCAGTTGTAAATCTCAGGGACTGAAGGAAAACACTTGATTTTGTGTTACGGTTCTTCCACCAGACCGCATTTCACAGATATTTGATGGAAACAATTCTGTTTCTAATCCTTGTTGGCTGTTGGAAATTAGTGGGATTTAAGAATAGCTGTGATTTGCTGTCTTTCAGAGACTGTCAAAAACTCTTCCATACCTTTTACATTTTTATATTTCTGAACATGGAGCGAACCGCAGGTGGTATGCGAGCAAAGAGGGGTGTAGGACATGGAGGTAGAGGTACGAGAGAAGGTGCTCCTTCCAGTGCTGGCGACTACACGCAAGCCAGCGGATCGCCGGTTGCAGGACCGCCATCGCTGGGTCGGTGCCCTGTGAATCTCAGTAATGAACAGCTTCGCCAATCTGTTCTTCAGTGGTTAATGCAACCTGCGGTCCAGGACAACTAAAATGGTGGTTCAAAGACTCCTTTCTTCCGGCACTTTTTAATCTGTGGGTCATGCGGGTTTGGGGGTCATGCTGTGGTACAGAACATGGATAGTCAATGTCCAGTTCAACTAAAATGATGGTTCAAATAATACTGCCTTCTGGCACTTTTTAATTTGTGGGTCATGCAGGTTTAAGGGTCATGCTGTGGTACAAGACAGGGATAGCGAATAGTCTCAAGTTTTTTTTCTGTGACTTTTGCCTAGGCAAGACAGCCTAAGATGTAGCACGTATCCAGTTTGCTGTTGGATGTTAATTCCAGCTTCTCCACCCGTTTGGGTGTATGAATGAAGTGGTTGTTCCTCTCCCATAGACTATAATGGTCATCGGCGATAATCTGTTATCAACTATTGGCATGATAATTGACGATATTGACTATTGATCCGATAACAATAGTTGACACAATCGCTAATCACTAAACTGGAGTCAGGCTTTTTGTGTTTGAGTTTAAATGTCTGCTGTGAAGTCTCCTGATGAACTGTTTTGTTCCCGTTTGTTTTTTCCTGCCATTTTCAATAAACCCTTCCATGTTTCACCAAAATTCCACTCGTTTGCCTATTTGTGAAGCTAATTACCACAATATTCAGTTCTCTGGGGACTTAACCTGTGAGTTTCTAGTGCCAGGCTGTGTGAAGACTCCTTGTCTTCACACAGCCCGTCTTGAAATATCACTAGACCAGTAAAGTCAGCATTTGCCACAATGTGACCTTACTGACTGAACAAAACCAGTTCACTAGGTCCAGTAGCCTGGCCAATTTCTCCCTCTCCTAAAAGAAAAACCATGTTCACCTATCTTCATTCCCAGGAAGATTTTTTTTTTCTGTATGTGGACAAGGGAACCCCAAAGCCTGTCATTAAGAAAATAAATGAATCCACCAGAACCCTACATTGATCACTAACCTGGTGCACTGTAAAAAGACAATCTAGGTAGTGGATTACAGACCTGGAACCAGTCCAATATTATATCACCAACTAAACAACTTAAAGTTCCTTAATATTATGACTTATGGCACTATTTAAAGCGCTTCCTAACAAGCAGTAACAGTTTGAGTGTACCATAAAGATATAGAATGTTGACTCAATGTCAGAGTAGAAAAGATGAAGAAGCCAGGATCTGTCATTACATTGCTCTCAGCAACTCCTCCCTGCATAGAGCAGAGTAGGGACCCCAGGGCAGGAGAGACAACTCAGATAGTGGGACGACAGATAAGGCACAACTGGATGACCGATAAGATAAGCGGAGCACAAGGAGAGACGAGAATCCAGAGCTGCAACATTTAACGTTTTTAGATCCTTTTAAGCTCCAGCCTCTCTACAGGCAGCAGGGTACTCTAAATGGAGATGCTGTGCCATGCAGCAGATAAACACTGTGAAGATCACAGGACACAGCGAGTTAACTCCCAGTGGTCAGTAAAAAAATAGTACTGGACTGTTTCCCTGGCACTAAGGGTCCTAAAGACTTTTAACCAGTTGTTGCGCAGACTGAAAATATAGTTGATTGCATAGTATTTATCACCCATAAAACACAGCTGAGAAATTTTCACAATCTTTCTCACATGCATAAAGCAAATTTGTTGCATTGGGAGAGTAACCACCCAGAACCACTCAAACAAAGGATCCCCCTGGGTCAATATTTGAGACGGAGAAGGAGACAGTGTTTTATTTAAACCTGTCTTTTTCATGTTCTTGTGATCCCACTAATATCAATGGCGATGTAATTTATGTTACATCGCCATTGATCGTCCAAGGTCATTAACTCCAACGACCTTGGATGTATGCATACGTCCAGGTCGTTTGGGTTTAACGCACCTGGATGTATGCATATGTCCTGAGGATCACGCGAACTCTAAAACAGAGTTCGCACAATCGCTGCGGTATGACAGCTGTATTATAAAATACCTTCCGGGCTGTCTGAAATCACCAGTAAAACTTTTCCCCTTTACAAACGGCAATTGCCCCAAATAAGATAAAAAAAATAAATAAAATACACATTTTTTATCGTCGCATGCATAAGGACTTGCCCTATAAATATGTCATGTAAATGAACCCGCATGGTGAAGACTAATTAAAAAAAAAAAAAAAAAAAAAAAAAAAAACACAGAACAATAAACGCCAAAGTTTTACAAATTAAAATTTCTGTTCATCATGCAAAAAACAAAAAAAAAAAAAAAAAAGAAAATTCACACAGCTCTGTATATGAAACAATTAAAAAGTTATGGCTATTAGAGGATAAATATTGTTTTACAAAATAAAATACGTTTTAATTAAAGCGCTTCAACAAAAAAAAAAAAAAAAAAAAAAAAAAAAAAACCTATATAAATTGAGTATCGTAGCAATCGTATCGACCTACATAGTAAAACTAACTTGTGATGTATACTGTACGGTGAGCTCTGTTAAAAATAAAAAAACACTACTAGGATTGCAGTATTTTCTTCACCGTGCCTTCAAAAAAATGGATTTAAAACCAATCAAAAAGCCTCCTCTTCCCAAAAATGATACCAATAAAAACGTCAACTCATTCCACAAAAAATACATCCCTACACATCTCCGTACACAGAAAATTAAAAGTTATGCCTCTCTGACTATGGCGATGCAAAAACGTGTTTTCTTTTTGAATAAAAGTGTTTTTATTGTGTAAAAGCAGTAAAACATGAAAAAAACAAATTAGGTATTGCTGTAATTGTATCGACCTGCTGAGTAAAGCTAGCATGTCTCTTCTAACGCACGGTAACCGCTGTAAAAAAAAAAAAAAAAAAAAACAAAAAAAAACAAAACACACTACCAGGATTGCTGTGTTTTGTTCAAAATGTGCCACAAAAACCTTAAGTGAACAAAGGGTCATATGAACCCCATAATGGCACCAATAAAAGCATCCATTCATCCTGCAAAAAACAAGCCCCTACACAGTTCTGCACACAGCAAAATAAAAAAGTTATGGCTGTCAGAATAAGACAACATAAAAACGCAATTTTGTTTATTTCTATTGTGTAAAAGTACTAAAACATAAAAAACTATATAAAATTTATATTATTGCAATAGTACCGACCCCCGTAGTAAAGTTATCCAGTCATTTACAAAAAACAATGTCCGAACTGCATTTTTTTCCCCCTTTTTTCATGGCCCAATGCTAAAAAAAAAAAAAAAATTACACTATGAAACACCTGTGCACCCAGAATGCACAATACACCCCTATATGAGATCCACGAGGGGTGTTGAAGCCAAAATGGGGTGACTTATGGAAGGTTTCACCTGTGTTGGTACTTTGGGGACTTTACAAATGCGACATGGCACCCACCAAAATCTGCGTTCCAAAAGCCAAATAGCGCTTCCTCCCTTTTACGCCCTGTCATGCGTCCAAACAGCAGTTTACACCCATATATAGGGTATTGCCAAACTTGGAAGAAATTGTGTAATAAAATTGGGGTGCTTTTTTTCCCAGGATTCTTTGTAAATATGAAATCTTTTAAGCTAAAATTGCAGAAATTTTTTTTTTTATTTTCACAGCCTAATACTAAAAAAATTAATTTGTGGAACACCTGTGGAGTCGGTATACTCACTACACCCCTGGACATATTCTTTAAGGGGTTTAGTTTCCAATATGGGGTCTTTTTAGGGGTGTTTATTATGTTTTAGCACCTTAGGGTATCTGCAAACTTGAAATGGCGCCCAAATAAAATCGCATTAAAAATGAGACCACAGAGTCTGGTAGGTGTTCCTCCTATTTTGTGACTTGTGGTTGAGCCAAAAAATGCACTAGGGCCACATATGGGATCTCTATAAACGTCAGGCCTGACGGAACTGATATTAAGTTGCATTTACCTGGTCACATTTACCATATTCTAGTGAATAAAGGATAAATATTGAAAAATTGGAAACACAAAGTGAAATTTTGACATTTCACCACCACGTTGCTTTAATTTCTGTGAAATACCTAAAGGCTATGTTCAGATGGAGTAATTGCGGGGTGTACAGTATGCCCCGCAAATACGCCGGGTCTTCAGGGAGTCGTGCTGATCGCGGGAGGGGTGGGGGGAGTGGAGGGGGTGTAGGGGTTATAGCCTGCCGGCCCCACAGACTGTCAGTACTCGCGGCGCGTAAGCGCCGTGAATAAATGACATGTCGCTTGTCTCCCCGAGCGTACAATACGATCGTATTGTATGCCCGGGGAGAGGAGACGTAATCCATAGTTCTCTATGAGAACTGTGGTTTACCATAATGACTGGGGCGCATTTCGCTCATATTAGAGCGCAGCACGATTCTAAATACGCGCCGAAATGCGCCCCAATTGAAGCAGTGTGAACATAGCCAAAAGGTTTAACAAACTTTCTAAACACTGTTGTAAATACTATGAGGGGTTTAGTTTCTTAGATTAAGTTATATATGGGGGTATCTACCATACAGGCCCCTCAAAGCCACATCAGAACTGGACTGGTCCCTAAAAAAAAAAAATGTATATTGCAAATTTTCTTGAAAATGTGAGAAACTACTACATTTCTAAGCCCCCGAACGTCTTAAAAAAAAAAAAAAAATGATGCCAACCTACAGTGGACATATGGTAGATGCTAGTTATAAACTGTTTTGTGGTGAATAATTATCTGTCTTGCACACAGAAATTTTGGAGCTTTCAAAATGACAAATTTTTCCAAATTTTCTCGAAATTTGGATATTTTTCACAAACAAAGAAGGATTGTATGGACCAAAATTTCTTACTAACTTAAAGCACAATGTGACATGCGAAAACAAACACTGAATCACATGGATAGTTAAAAGTTTCAAAACATTTTCACATAGAGTTATATTTCAGATTTCAAAAATAGGGCTCTGTCAGGAAGGCCAAGACTGGCTGGGTCCTTAAGGGGTTAATTAATATCATATGAATGATTGTTTTTTACATCCCTGAATTTTGTTAGGTGGTTTGTTGTAGTGTTTAAAATACTGCGCTTCCCCCCCCCCCCTCCCCCATTTGCTATAAAGGCAGTCCCCTGGTTACATACGGGTAGGGACTGTAGGTTCGTTCTCAAGTTGAATTTGTATTTAAGTTGGAACCAATATATTTAGTACATGTTTGGTGTGCAATTATAGGCAGGTATATGTCCCCATAGCAGGTATAGGTCCCACCATAAGCAGCTATAAATCGGGCTTATTAAAATAAAAAACAAATACAAATGCCCACCTCACTCCCCCGCTGCTCTGAGGCTTACCTCCGACTCCTGGTCTTCCGGCACAGGCCGGTGATGACATCGCACGCTGCCTGTGCCAGAGACTCCGGGCTTGCGGCCCTCCGGAGTTCTATTGCGGAGCAGGGAATAGAACTTCTGCTGTATGTGCTCCGGGAGGAGTCGCATACAGCCAAAGCGATCCCTGCCGGTGCCCGAGCCATGGCAGTGCCCGGACGCGGACCGGAGAGTCAGCTGTATGCGCTCCCAGGAGTCGCATACAGCCGCGAAGATCGCGGACAGCGCCGGGCCATCGCAGCGCCCGGACACGATCGGCTGTCCCTGGCTTGTGTCGTTTCGTTCCCCGTTCGTAACTAGGGGACAGACATAAGTCTGAACGACATAAGTCGGGGACTGCCTGTATTTGTGCCTCCTTAATTCTATCAATGCATCTTGTACTTTTGTTTTTTCCTTTTTTTAGATTTCTTCCTTGCTGGGATGTGTAAAATTTCCCAGGTAGCTTTAAATACCGTGGCTATGCAAATTTATATCTGACTGCTGTTTATTTATGCAGTGATGTAAGTATCGTGCATCCTTTGCATGGTTTGTTTGTATATTTATCGATGTATCCTGGAAAGTAGAGGTGCATTAAGATATATTCGCCCTCAGTTGCAAAGGATGCACTGGCATGTACCCCCCATCGGGTCGCACTATACGTTCATCACTGGCTGGGAGCATTACTGCGTGCTTAAAAGGCCGGCACATGTGTAGTTCGGCGTCTCCAGTCTACACAGCAGAAGTGCTGTGTGTGTCAGCATATTACCAGCAGCAGAATGTTCAACTTAGACCTAGCAGTGATGTTAGGAGATACTTTAACAACTTTAATCATATAAAGAATCTGAGAAAGCTTTGCAGATAAGACATATTGATTATCATGTCTTTTTTTATTTGTTCTCTTAGCCTTTATGGTGCTTATTGCCTTTAATAAGGCAAGCCTGGTTGTACCAGTGTGATGATGTGTTATCCAGTGCATTTCTTGGCAATGTAAGTAGGTCACATTTTTATACCTGCGACATCATTCTATCTGGAATTACCTGCTATGTTGAACTTCCAAGTCTTCACGTGTCTCTAATATCAGTATTTTGGCTTTGGTTCTTCCATTATTAATGAAACCATATGCAATTGTTTTGAGACCACGCCATGCTGCTTGGCTAATATACACAACTTTATTATCTTGTGTGTATGTTTTGTAAGCACCTTTTTTTTTTTACATCAGATCCATTTCTAATACGTGTCCATATTGTTCCTACTTTATCACTTATGTGTCCATCAAAATACATTTCCCTTGTATATGGTGGTTTTTCTTGATTATTTAAACCAATATAGGATTTTGTTGTCCTCAAATCATTCTTACTCTGTTGTCCCCTGAGGATATCCGTATGAGCAAAGAGTCGGATTAAAACATGTTGGGACGGAATTTGAGGGATATTTAGGGTGTTATAGGACTTCAGGGGTAGGTTCCTGACAGGGACGAATCACCTGTATTGCGCAAGTAACTGTATTGTGCAAGTGTTCTGTAACTAGGGATTTCTAGGGTTAGATTCCCTACCTTTTGGTGTTTTTTTTACCTTTTTATGGGCCTAAGAATACTTATACTTTGCTATTGGATTTAATACTGTTGGTCTGATGAAGGTCCCTTCAGGAGGCGGGACCTAATTGGATGTGTTAGACTGACAGGGATAATAAACTACGATTATTCTGCATTGTAGTGTATTATATGATAGCATAGTTAACTAAAAAATAATAAGTCAAAAAATGCTTAATTAAATTTTACAATGTATACATTTCATTTAAAAAAGCATCCCCAAAAATGTTTCTCCCTTTACACATTGCTTTCTTATGGAAAAAAAAAAAAAAGTAAAACAAAACTGGTGTCATTTGAACCTTAATTGTAAACTTATTACATTTTTAACCAGCAGGATGAAGGCCATAAAATAAATACATGTAAATGAAAAAGTACTCAAAAAGTTTTATGTATCCCAAACAGATAGCAATAAACACCTCAGAGTCTGGAAGTAGATAAAGAGAAAAAAAAATCAAAGAAATGAATCAAAAATATTAGACTTGGTCATTTATTTATTGAAGAAAATCTGTGGCACAATTATGTGAACCTTTGTTTGCATTATCTGTTATGATTTCCTTTAGCAGCAATAACTGCATCTAAACAACTCTAGTAATCGTTGATTAAGGAATTTTAGTTAGTTCCTCCAAGAAAAACTTCTTAAACTCTGTATTGTGGAGGGTTTTCCTTCTATGAGCCGCTCGGTTCAGGTCCTTCCATGACATTTCTGTTGGATTAGGGGCCGTTCCCACAGCTTATTTCGGGCACGGATTCCAGCCGTATTGCGTGCTGTACTATTGTACACCCGGGGAGAGGAGGCGTGATCCATCATTCTCTACGAGAAGTGTGGATTACCGTAATGATCGGGCGCATTTCGCTCTTATTAGAGCGCAGTACGCTAGCAATACATGGCGAAATGCGCCCCAAAATAAGCCGTGTGAACATACCCTTATTTGCCTTGCATGATCTTTTTGTTTGACCACTCCTGGATAGGTAATAGTAGTCAAGAATTTCATTTGTGCACAATCTGTTTGTGACATGATATAGTTCGACAAAAATGTCATTAAGATATAATAAAACATGTCAAGTCACACCTGATTGACATCCCATTGACTGAAAACACTTAGCTTCAATTTCACCTTCATATTTGATCTTAATTCAAAAGGTTCACATACTTTTGCCACTCACAAAAATGTGATATTGGATGATGTTTTTCAATAAATAATCAACCAAATCTAATCCTTTCTACATTTCTATAAGTAATATTATCTACCTTTAGAACTTATGTGAAAATCAGACATAAATTTTAGGTGAAATCTAACCAGAAATGTTGAAATTAATAAGGGTTCACGAACTTCAAAGCACCACTATATAATTGGCATTGACTTGTCCGAAAATTTCCGGTCTAATACAGTATCAGGTTAAATACACTGCAAGGTGAAAAATACCAAATGCCAGAAATGTATTTTTTGGTTATCGTGCCTCCCAGGAAAAAAAAAAATTAAATAAGCAAAATACATCTAATACAAATATCAGTGGCACACTAAAAACTAAGTAAAACATCAAGGTATATAGGAATATTTGAAAATGCATTACTGCTAAGGAAAATATGAAAACCTGGGATACTTAGTTTGCAATTTTTGATCAAAAAATGTTTAAGCTCACCTCCCAAAGCGTCAAGGGGATCCCAGTACAGGTGAGTCCCTAACACTAACATGTTACCTCACTAGGAGTCCATTCAGACTACAACATCAGGGAGTGACAGGAACTTACTACTGAATTACCCTGCACTGGTTTAAAAGAGGTAGGCGGAGTGCAGCAAGCCAATGGGGTTGCCATTCCCCAAATAAACTGCAAAGCTTGATTAGGCTGTGCACATCACAAATATATTTTGAAAAATGTAGGCATAGGTGCACACTGACAAGGCAATAGCATACGTCTAATACAAATATTATGTATTAGACGTATGCTATTGCCTTGTCAGTGTGCACCTATGCCTACGTTTTTCAAAATATATTTGTGATGTGCACAGCCTAATCAAGCTTTGAAATAAGCAAAATAGTCGCATTTACTTCAAATTAGTATCCATAAAAACTAGTCCACACCCTGCAAAAAATGAGCATTCAACTAACAGATAAATAAAAAGTTACTGGTCTCAGAATGGTTTTAAATTCTTTTTTTAAAGTAGTAACACAAAAACTACATTGCATTTTTTTTTTCCAATACCACCCAACAACAATTTTTTTTTTTTTATTTAGCTAACCCAGTACATTTTATGGTGCATTACATAGTATCATTAAGAATACACCTTGCCTGCAAAAAAAAGAAAAATTATGACTTTTGAAAGGTAGGAATGAAAAACAAATGAAAAACCAAAAATAGGCCAGACTGTGAAAGGTTAAATAGCAATTGTGGCAACATTGTATGACTTGCCTTTGTCTGCACTATTAGGGTGCGTTCACAAGGCAATGGACAAATACCGGTCTGTTTACCGGTATTTGTGCAGTTTTGCGGCCGTCCCCCAGCCGTGGGGGGCGAGGGGACGGTTTTTCTCCGCGATTAGCAGAGAAAAGACACCCCCCCTCCCCCCCTTCTCATTCACATATTCTGTCCCAAAACCGGACGGAAGAATGTGCAAGCACAATGTTTCTCGGGCGGCCCACAGGCGGGAAAACCCGTGCAGTGGGGACTGCTGCACCGGTTTTCCATAGAGCCCATTGTACTCATTTTCGGCCGGTTTTCAGACGGTCTGCCGTGGGGACATGCCCTTACGCATTTTCTCCTGTAGCAAAGCTTACAGAATTACTGATCAAAAAGCTTTGTATTCTACTCAATTGACATTTCTGAAATGGTTGCTTGTGCAATAACAGACTGGAGCGTTATATTGCTTGGGATAATTGTTGAGTTTATGTGCTTCAACCTCAAACTTATACGGTAGAGTTTAGCCTAACTTAAGGAGTTATTGTGTTTCATGTGAAAGACTTGTCTGAGTCATAAATGAAAAAAATAAATAAATAAATCTCAAATGGCTTACTTGCATCTTCATTGACCTCCCTGTGATATTTTCTGCCTATTCACTGCACTGGCTAGCTGTTTAGCTTCACCTTTGGGCAGCTCTTTAGGGCACCTTGTGCTGTCTACGTGCCCTTTACTTGTGAACAGGTTCACATTCATTTAATGGGTCAGTACACATCGATAATGCTCTCCTCCCCCCCCCACAATTATGATGGAGGTCTAGCACCTAATTTAAAGGAACACTTCCATCTTTTCCACTGCCTGATCTTTCAGTGTATGCTATATGCCTTTGGTTTGACCCTGGCTTTTCCGCTTTACCTGCCTGCCATCTGCTTAGTGCTTGGATTCCATCTTAATTGAACGGTGATGGCCCTGACCCTTTGCTTGTCTTACAAGGTTTCTGTACCTTGTGCCAGATGTTGCTTATTGCAGTGGGAGATACTGTGGGGGGAACAACCTAGGAGTATCCAGCAACAGAGTCTAGATCTCCACAGGGATTGAGGGTGAAGATCTATTGCCCCTATAACTTCCCAGTTTAGCGAGTCACCAATTACTCACTGGTAAGACTTGTGATATAATTTATTTTTTCTATTATAACCAAGAAAACTTTGCAAGTAAATCCATGATTTGGAGTGGATTTGCTTTTGCAGATTTCCCTGCAGACAACTGTGGAATTGCAGTAGAAACTTTCTGCAGCCAGTTTTGCAGGATGTAAACATACCCTTAGCCTCAGGGATTTGCAATTGTGTTCCATGTGAAAAGACTTGTAGACTGTCATATCTCATAGTTTGTGCTGCTGTAATAAAATGTAAATCCACAGTCATCTTGACACTCACTGCAGCTTCAGCGCTGTCACTGCTGGCAGTCTCACCTGGTCTTCTGCTGACATCCAGCTGCCTGTTGTCGTCTTGTGACCACTGCAGCCAATGATTGGCTAACCAAGATGATCAGCAGCACAGTGTGTGGAAAAACATAAGAGTGCCCAGCTTATCAGACTTGTGGCCAAAAAGTCATTGCTCAAACCAAAAAAGGAAAAAGATCCAGACAGCACTTCCAGAAGATACAGTGGCTCAGGTGTATGAAAAGAGTCCTTGTGGAAAATGTCTTAGGTAGTGCTGCACAAAAGTTGAGTTAATACTTATGTTTCAAAGTGCCTCATGGCACTTTATAAATGTGTCACGTCGCAAGACAAATGTCCTATGTGCCCAAAAAGTGTCATAGCCGCGCTTCTTAAATGGTATGAACAACAACTCATGAACTGCAACACTTTTGGGCATGAGAGCTATATAAATGTCGTCCCATACAAATTGGCATAGATACGCCCCCTGAACAGTGGCGCATACAGAGGTGTCAGTCTTGTCAGATAGACTTGTTCTTTTTCGCACAAATTCTTTAGGAACATGTCGGATATGGCGCATGCCATTATTTCTGTTGTAACCCATGACAGAAAACTGGTGCAGCAACTTTCATACATCGGGGCCAGTGGCTTAGTCACCCTCACAACACATCAGTTCATACATTATCTTGAGAAAGGCTTGTCAGTCTACTGAAATGCTGCAAAAAGTAATTGAAGATTCCTGTAACCTCCTGTATTTGGACCTTTTTTCTTTTTTTGATGTGCCATCGCCTGCCATCACCTCTTAGGCCTCGTTCACACGGCTTAAAATGGGACTGATTGGAGCCGTACTGCGCGCCGTATTTGCGCTGCAGTACGGCTCCAATCCTTCCCAGTCATTACGGTAATCCACAGTTCTCATAGAGAACTGTGGATTCCGTCTCTTCTCACCGCTCGGCGAATCCACATGCACATTATTTACGACGTGTACGCACTGTGAATAATGAATGTCTATGGGGCCGGCAAGCTGCCGGCCCCCCGCCCCCGCTGCATGGCTGCCAGCGTAATTGCGGGGCGAAATCCGGCCCAGCAATTACGCCGGCAATAAGCCGTGTGAACATTGCCTTAAACTGTTCACTTCCAAGCAGTAATGCAAGACAATGTCACATGGTTGGCTGCATCGGAGGGACCATTGGCAGCAGCAGCAGCTCTGGAACGGCGGTAAATGCCAAGAGTATAGATTTTACTAGTATTTATACATCTCCAGGAAGAGTAACATTTACATGTAAATAGTATTAGGAAAATGTACTATTCATTACTTACTTTTTCTTTCACATAGGACAAAATCATACTGATAACTTCATTGGAGGCTGGGATCATACACTTGTCATATACTGAGGAAAAGCCTATCTTCTTGAACAGTTTGACAGACATGGTGATATGCGATTGGATTCTTGCTAGTTGTAACTAAAACAAAATCTGAAATAAATAGAATCCATAGTGTTACAATGTATAGCTGGTTGACTTTATACATATTTTGATTGAAAGCGAATCCGATTGGCATCCTAGCAGAATGATAGATTACTCTTCCTTGGGCTTTTGACAGAAGAGTAAATAAATTAGCCAATACCTTTTGGAGGCTGAGTATATTTGATAGTAATCTTTTGAGATTAGTAGTTCTCTTCATCAGACATGATGTTTTACAAGAAAATGAAAAGTCACCGTCTTTTATACACAGTGGTCTTCAAAGGATCTTAAAAACAACAGATTGAGAGAAGTGATTTATTAGGGGATGTTCACACGACATCTTTTTAGATACATGTTTGGGTCAGAAAAATGTACCAAAGCACGTATCTAACAATGTTCCTGCATGATTACATTAGTTTCAGACGATACATGTTTTACATACGTCTAATGCATTTAACAGATCCAATAAAAGAATTGACTAGGACTGTGGAGTCGGCAAGCCAAAGCCCCGACTCCTCAATTTCCCAAACCTCCGACTCCCTCATACACGGCGCATGTTTAAGTGATAACTTTACTGTAGTAAAAACGATATCAGGCTGTTTATCAACTTATAATACAATAATCAAGCTATTTAGGTAGAACAGACACTGAAAAGCAAAAGGGTAACCAATGTTTTGATCTTTTGAACACTTGTGGGTAGATTTGAAAAAAAAAAAGCTGTATTTGTATCCAAGTCCAGTCTGCACCAACATTGGGAATGTGTAGAAGAGACCTGGGATCAGATTTTGTTCAAGATATGCTTGAATCTTATTCAGAGCCCAGAAGGATTCAGGCAGTATTGAAAACCAAAGGTGGATTTCCTAAATACTTAAAAAGTAATACAAATGAACTATTTGATTTTTAGGGGCAAACCAGTAACAATGCAGTTACAGGAAAGAATCTTCAAAACTAAGCAGGTGCTAAATACTTGCAGGTCAAATTTATGTATAAAATAGGTAAAATGACTGTATATAAAATTACAGTAGCCTCATGTACAAAGCTGTAGTGGATGGTGAGATATGGAGCCTGAAAGTCACAAGTTCAAATCATTGTTATCAATTTTGTTGTTCTGGCATGTGCAATAGAAACACTGACCTTTAGAAACCTCATCCTGGGCCGCTCCTAGGGGCGAGCGATCGCCCGGGGCGCCGAGGCTCCACTAACCTGAGGGGGGTGCCGCGGCCGGCCGCCCAGAGATTAGCCTTTGACTCTGCATGGCACACGGATGCGCAGAGTTACTCGGCAGCTGCACACTAGCTGTGCAGCTGCCGGTACAGGGAGGCATCGTTTCCCTCCTGCATGTATCCGTGTCGCAGGGGGCACACGGCTTTCACCACGCCCCCTGCGACGCTGGGATCTCCTAAAGCCAACAGCCTATAAGCAGCCCAGGAGGTCCCTGGGAGCTGCGTGACAGTGTAAGCGGCATGACGTCATGCCGCTTACACTGCTCAGCAGCTCCTTGACGCGGGGACCGTGGTGAGGTGAGCGTATTTTTTATTTTACGATGGGCATCTACCTGGCTACAAGGGGTGCTATAGATAGGGAGTTTGTATAGAAATAAGAATTGGTAGAGAAGTGCTGATAAATTGAGGAGTCTAAGATGTTTGTTATGTAGATTTTACAGTGAAGAGTTGTGGCCGGGAGAAGACGTCATGGCGGTCTGGGACAGATGGAGATGAAGAAGAGAAAGAGACGTCTCCTGTGAGTCACTAGATGTAACTTTACTGTAATCATTTATATGTCTGCAGAACCTGTGTACAACTGGTATCCAATACTGTATGGTCACTGTATGCCGGTAATATAGGTTGTAGTATAATGGTTTGTATTCAATAATGGTCAGTTTGTATTATTTGGTCACTATGTGCTGGTGTTATGTGGCTATCAAGGTAATAAATTAAGTGTAGAATTATTTTTTTCTTCCACACTTTCCTAATTGGTGGTCTCTGTCCAGATTGCATTGTAAACTGGTCTCAGCTGAGAGCATGAGAAATGAACACCACTCTCCCGGGTCTGGAGTGGTGAAAGGAGAATGTCTCTTGTTCATGCGACGATGTATGTGCACATACACTTGAGTTAATTTATAATTTGGACACAGCACAGACAAAGCTGGGGGATATTTTAGATTCCCATATCACAATCCTTGTTTATTCGTGAACAATTTCAAAATATTGTGAAAAATTTTAAAACGTTGCCATTTTCAAAACTTCAAAAATGTCTGCGTGTAAAACAGATAGTTATTCCACTCAAAATAGTTTATAACTAGCATCTACCATAAGTCCACTGTAGGTTGGCATCATTTTTAAAGGTCTTTTTTTTACGACATTAGGGGCTTCAAAATGGAAGTGAAATTTCACTATTTTTGCAGATTCAGTTTTTATCCATTATTTACAGGAACTCAGCGGATGTAACCATAGAAATGCATGTTAATATTGATTCCCCATATTCTGCCATTTTCAGAGATATCCCATATGTGGCCCTAGTGCGCTATTTGGCTCAACCACAAGCCTCAGAATAGGAGAAGTAGCTACCGGACTCTGGGGTCTCGTTTTCAATACTATTTTATTTAGGCACCATTACAGGTTTGCAGACACCCTCAGGAGCTAAAACTTAACAAAAACCCCTATAAAGGCCCTATATTGGAAACTGCACCCCTTAAGGAATATATCCAGGGGTGTAGTGAGTATATCAACCCTACAGGTGTTTCACACATTTTTTAGTGTTAGGCTGTGAAAATGAAGAACACATTTTTTCCAACAATCTGTAATTTTAGCTGAAAGGGTTTAATTTTTACAAGGCATCCTGGAAAAAAAAAAAAAAAAAGCACCCCGAATTGTGTTACACAATTTCTTCCAAGTTTGGAACTACCCTATATATTGGGGTGCTGTCTGGCCACATGGCAGGGCGTACAAGGAAGGGAGTGCTATTTGGCTTTTGTAACAGATTTTGGCGGGTGCCATGGTACATTTCCAAAATCCCCAAAGTACCAAAACAGGTGAAACCTACCGCAAATTTGGATTCAACACCCCTCATGGATCTCATCTAGGGGTGTATTGTGCATTTCGGATGCACAAGTGTTCCATAGTTTTTCTTAGCATTGGGCCACGAAAATGGTGGGGAGGGGATGTAATTCCGCCATTGGTTTTTGGGCTTCAATTTTACAGCGTTTGCAGTGTCGGACTGAGGGTTCTGGGGCCCACAGGGGAGTTGATCTCAGGGGCCACCCTACTGTACATGAAAATGTTACCGGCCTCTCGGACATAAACGCGCCCATTTTACCACATACAGTGTGAAACACAGAACTGTATTGTGTAGTACAATGTAGTCACACATTTGTCAGTCTAGCATATCATAGACACAGGGCTAAGTAGCTCCATCCATATCCCCCCTCCACCCACCTACAATATCCTCCTCCACGTTTCCCCTTGGTCACGCACCTCACCACCTTCTAAAATACACTTTCTTTCTTGCTGGTGTGTAACTCCTATCACAGGGTCAGGTGTTCCCTCACTCTTACAATCAGGAACACATGTACGCTGCCACTATACACCGCCATATAGAGACCACATAGTGGTCAGACACCAGCTCAGGTCACATCACAATATAAAAAATAACCTCTGAAATCAGGGACTCACCGGAGATGTCATATCTGATGAGTCGTTCTCTTCTCTTGAGTCATTCTTATTCCCTTTTCTTCTGCATCCGTTCCACACCACCATGATGACTTGTCCCGGCCACCACTCATCACTGCAGAAATTACACACAAATATCTTGGAATCCTCACTTTTCCAGCATCTCTTTACCTATTCCCACCTCTGTACAAACTACCCAGGGGTGGGAGAGCGGGTACAAGCCATAACTTAGAGGCCTAGTATCCACGGTTGTGTAGGTAAACAGCCCCCATGTAGATAAGCAGGCCCCAGTTAGGAAAGTAGATAGGCTACAGTTAGGTTGGTGGACCCCAGTTAGGTAGGCTGTAGGTAGGTGTTGGTGAGTCCCAATTAGTTAGGCTGTAAGTAGGTGGTTTCCCCCAGTTAGGTAAGCTGTAGGTAGTTAGGTCCCCTTTATATAGGCTGCAAGCAGTTAGGGCCCCCTTTAGGTAGTATACAGGCAGTTAGGGCCCCCTTTAGGTAGTATACAGGCAGTTAGGGGCCTCTTTTAGGTAGTGTGCAGGAAGTCAGCCCCCCCCCCTTTAGCTACTGTGGAGGTAGTCAGGGACCCCTTTAGTATTTAGGTAGTCGGGTCCCCTTTAGGTAGCCAGGGACCCCCCTTCATTCGCCAGGGACCCTGTAGGCAGATTAAAAAAAAAAAAAACAATCACTTACCTGGCCCCGGCTCCTGGTCGCTCCGAGCTGCCGCCGGCTCCTGCCACCCTGCATAGGCGGCGTGGAGATGTGACGTCACCGCGCCGCCTACGTCAGCAGTAGGGGCCGGCACCCGGCAGGCTGAAGGCCTAATGCGTTCAGCCTGCCAGGGAGATCAGTGGAGCGCAGCGGTAGTGGCGCTCTGCTCCGCTGACATCGCGCAGCCCCGGGAGTCGGGGACATTAGTCCCCGGCTACCGGGCTCGGTCTCTGGGCTTTCGGGACGCAGGGCCCGGGCGCTCAGGGACCGGATGCGTGGACGGGCCCCGGGGACACTACCTCCGGGCCCCACCCGGAGATTCACCGATCTCCCGGCGGCCCAGTCCGAGCCTGAGCGTTTGACATAACTTTACTATGCGATTGGTAGAATTACAATAATATCAATTTTATATAGTTTTTTGTTTTATTATTTTTACACAATATAAAAGTTTATAAAAAATATTTTTTTTTTTTATGTTGTCCTAGTCTGACAGCCATAACTTTATTTTTCTCTATACAGAGCTGAATATAGGCTTGTTTTTTTGCAGGATGAGGTGAGGATTTTTATTGGTACCATTATGCGGTGCATATGATTCTTTCATCACCAATCCTGGTGGTGTTTTATTTTTTATAGCGGTCACCGTGCAGTATAAATGACATGCTTACAAACATGTAAGGGAGAGGCATAGACCGCACATCTCATACTATATGTTGATCTAATGCTGATCAGCTAAACTTTACAAAGATGAACAGGAGGTTCTTCGTATACTTTTTGATCAAGCAGTATAGGCCCACTTGCCAGTTCACAGCGACCTCTATAAAGTGGGTCCCTACACTAAATGGGGGCAGCACTGCATGGCGGCCACCACCACAGCAAAATCTGCACAGGTGAGGGGCACAGCCCAGTGGCCCAACAACCCACTGCTACCAGACCTAGCCCCAAGGGTGTAGCTAGAGGCTTGTGGACCTGGGTGCAAAAGTTCAGCTTGGGCCACCTACCCCCAGACCATCGCTGTGGAACAATAGTTTTTAACAACAGATTAACAAAGAAAAACAAGTAATACAGCAAAGTGTCTGCCCCCAATCACTCTCCTCCCTCCATCCCTCCTTTGTGAGGTGAACAGGAAAAAAATTTAATTGCGCTTTTGTTTTTTTGGTTAGTATTTGTCGGAGTTTACACCATACAGTTTAATTAACATGCTATCTGTATTCTGCATGTCACAACGTATACAAGGGCCAAAAAATACTACAACATAACCAACTATTACTTACTTTATGACTTATGATTTTAAGACGGATACCAATTACGGGTCTCTTTTTGATTATTTTATTTGCAAAATGGCAAATGGGGAATGTTTTAGATTTTTTTTCTTCATTTTTACATCTTTTTTATTTTACTTGTAATCCCCCTAGAGTACTTGGTAGTTGTAGAACTACTGATCCCAGCAGTGTCAAGTACCATAAGGAATACACATTGCAGGCACACACTAATTATATATATATATATATATATATATATATATATATATATATATATATTATATATATATACACACACTCACCGGCCACTTTATTAGTTACACCATGCTAGTAACGGGTTTGGACCCCCTTTTTGCTTCAAAACTACCTCAATTCTTCGTGGCATAGATTCCACAAGGTGTTGCAACGATGCTCAATTGGTACCAAGGGCCCAAAGAGTGCCAAGAAAAATATTCCCCACACCATGACAGCACCACCACCAGCCTGAACCGTTGATACAAGGCAGGATGGATCCATGCTTTCATGTTGTTGACGCCAAATTCTGACCCTACCATCCGAATGTCGCAGCAGAAATCGAGACTATCATCAGCCCAGGCAACGTTTTTCCAATCTTCTACGTCCAATTTCGATAGCTTGGAAAATTGGAGCCTCAGTTTCCTTTTTCTGAGATGAAAGGAGTGGCACCCGGTGTGGTCTTCTGCTGCTGTAGCCCATCTGCCTAAAAGTTCGCGTTACTGTGCGTTCAGAGATGCTCTTCTGCCTACCTTGGTTGTAACGGGTGGCTATTTGAGTCACTGTTGCCTTTCTATCAGCCTCGAACCAGTCTGCCCATTCTCCTTTTACCTCTGGCATCAACAAGGCATTTCCGCCCACAGGACTGCCCCTCACTGGATGTTTTTTTTTTCGGACCATTCTCTGTAAACCCTAGAGATGGTTGTGTGTGAAAATCCCAGGAGATCGCATTTTCTGAAATACTCAGACCAGCCCTTCTGGCCCCAACAACCATGCCACGTTCAAAGGCACTCAAATCACCTTTTTTCCCCCATATGATGCTCGGTTTGAACTGCAGGAGATTGTCTTGACCATGTCTACATGCCTAAATGCACTGAGTTGCCGCCATGTGATTGGCTGATTAGAAATTAAGTGTTAACGAGCAGTTGGACAGGTGTACCTAATAAAGTGGCCGGTGAGTGTATTATATATATTATATTATATTATATATTTTTTATATTTTATATATATAACACACCCCACACACACACACAGGGGCGTAGCTACAACGGGTGCAACGGTGGCAGTCGCTACTGGGCCCTGCAGCCTAAGGAGGCCCAAAAGCCTTTCTGCCACATAGGAAGACACCAGTATTGTAAATGGTAGCTGGGGGGCCTATTTCACTTTTTGCATCCACAAGTTTGAAGTTAAGCCTGTGTGTGTGTGTGTATATATATATATATATATATATATATATATATATATATATTGTAAGAGTTCACATGAGTTCGGCCGCCATCTTGGCCCGGCCTGGGGGCCACTCTCGCATCGCCGCCTTCGTAAACGGAACAGCAAGTCGACACAGGATTCTCTTGAAGTCTGGCCTCCGCCAGCTTTATTCTTCAACACAGCAACACATATACAGCAAACAAAATAAATCCTAGGCCATCCAGCTACTAACTAAACGTACAGAGAGTCCCTCTCTAGCAGTGGTCTGGGTCTACTACCCAGCCCCACAAACATGTACAATATAGTCCTTGGGTCTGGCTTCTCTCAAGCCTGGGGGGAAAGCGCCCAGGATACTCTCCTAGGCAAGGCCTGCACATGTCCTCCGCTTGACTGTGAGCCACACTCCCCCCTGGTATACTGAAGAACAGGCTATTTAACAGACCTCTAAGGCCGTGTTCACACGGCTTATTCAAGCCGTAATTGCGGGACGGAATTCACCCGCAGTTAAGGCTTGAATAAGGGGCAGGGCGGGGGCGCTGTACGCGCCGTAAATAATGTGCAGGTCACTTTCTCCCCCCGCGGCGGATTCGCCGAGCGGGGAGGAGTGACGGATTCCACAGTTCTCTAAGAGAACAGTGGATTACTGTAAGGACAGGGCCGGATTGGAGCCGTACTGCAGCGCAAATCCGGCGCAGTACAGCTCCAATCCGCGCCCAAATAAGCCGTGTGAACGAGGCCTAAGGTGGACAAGCAGCTGAGCAACCCTCCTAATTACCACCTGAGTAATTAACTCCTGGTTATCCTTGCCAAACTACTGACCTTCCTCACTGACAGCCAGCAACTTGGTAACCCATACCTTGGAACTCAGCTGCGGCAGAACACTTAGTGGCGGAGAAATGCGATCTTCTAAGGTCGCATCGCCACAAATATATATATATATATATATCACTATAGTGGTGACATGTGGTGATTATGTGGCAGTATTTTTTGGCCCTTGTATACGTAGTGACATGCAGAATACAGATAACATGTCAATTAAACTGTATGGTGTAAACTCCAACAAAAACTAACCCAAAAAAACTAAAGCGCAATTTAATTTTTTTCCTGTTCACCAGACAAAGGAGGGATGAAGGGAAGAGAGCGATTGGGGGCAGACACTTTGGCTGTATAACTTGTTTTTCTTTGTCAACCTGTTAAAAACTAGTGGTCCACAGCAATGGTCTGGGGGCCCAAGCTAAAGTTTTGCACTCGGGCCCACAAGCCTCTAGCTAACATACATTGTGTGTGTATATATATATATATATATATATATATATATGTGTGTGTGTGTGTGCCTGTAATGTGTATTCCTTATGTTACTTAACACTGCTGGGACCTGTAGTTCTACAACTACCAAGTGTATACATATTTGTGTGTGTGTGTATACATGTGTGCCTGCAATGTGTATTCCTGGTACTTGAGACTGGCTGGTGTGGCAGGCATGCTGGCACTTTTACAGAAGCTGCTGTGGCACTACAGGTACCAGAATACTACGCTACATAGCCTTCAAAACTAAAAGCATATGTAGTGTAGTATCCTGTAGTCCCACAGCAGTTGCTGCAGAACTACAGGTCCCAGCAGGTCTACCACACAGGCCAGTCTCCAGAACCTTGAGTTCTACACATTATAGGTACACTCTATATGTTTTTCATGACACATATAATGTGCTCTTTGACTGTAATTAAGTTTTCTCTTACATTTTTTACTGTGCCAGCAGGAGGATAAGGGCTGCAGGATAGGAGGATGAGGGCTCAGACGGGAGGTGGGAGCTGCAGGATAGGAGCTGGAGCAGAGCAGGGACGTCTGTGGCTGCTCTCTCTGACTCCAGGACTGTTCCGCCTGGGAGGCTTTAGCCCCGCCCACTTCCTCTGCCTGACTTCCTCCTCTGGTCACAGTACGTTCTAGCTGCTGCTGCTTGTAAAGATCGCAGCTTGGTGACGAGGGGGTCTACGGGGCCCCTCTGGCTCAGGGGCCCGTCACAACCTCTGTAGCTACGCAACTACCTAGCCCCCTGGCTCTGGGCTGCACCACCACAGACGCAATTGCCACCCTACAGCGCGCACACACCTTACCTTTACTGAGCTCCCTGCAAGCAGACTGAAAGAACAAGGGCATTAACCCTTAGGCCTCGTTCACACGGCTTATTTCGGACGGATTTGCCGACGGATTGACTTTCGTCAATCCGTCGGCAAATCCGTCCAAAATAAGTCACAAACCTATTTTCTATTGATTTCAATTAGAAAATTACGGCTCGTCGTTCACACGACGCAAAATTCCGTTCCGGATTGCCGCGCGGATTGCGACGGCAATCCCGGAAAAAAAACAATTGACATGTCAATTATTTCCGGACGGATTCACCATCTACAATGATTGTAGATGGTGAATCCGTCGGGACATCAGTTACAATGACGTGCCCCACTTAGTGGCACTTATGTGGGAACTGATTTTTTCAACTGATTTCAGTGTTTTACATCGGAAATCCCTTTTAAAATACGTTCTAAATAAACCTTTTTGAAAGGCCCTTTTAAACCCCTGCAAATTAAAAACACCTGGGCCAAATGGGGGGGGATGCTATCCCTGTGTGCAAAAAAAATGACTTAGCCTTTAAACAACGTATATGTGAGAAAGGCGCCTGCCTTCCTTTTTCCCGATTTTAAAAAACGACATGCACCTTTATCAGAGGTCTACTTTCAGTGATACCCCTTTTTTTGTTTTACAAAAAAAACACTTTTTACTAAAAAAAAGGAAAACAGTTTTTCATCGCCATAGTCTGAGAGCCTTTAACTTTTTTTTTTTCGGGGGGGCAAAAGGGTTCTTTATCAGTTTTAAACGTTTTTTGAAGGCAGGGTAAGAAAATAGTGCAATCCGTAGGTTTTTAATTTTTTTTTTAACAGACAGTATTTTTTCTGACAATTACTTTTTGCTAGGGTTTACCGGTTTTTGAGGGGTAATTAACCCCCCAATTACGGGTGGGCTGGGGGTGGGGTGGGGGGCGGGGAAGGGAGCGGGGGGCGGGGCCCCCGCAACGACCCCTGGAATTAATGTCCTTATTCGGGTTCGCCAGCAGGGGGAGGGAGTAATCCATATTCTTATGAGCAGTGGTTACCGAAAGACTGGGGCCGTATTCCCCGAATTTTGCCAACCCCCGCGCGTTTTAAATTACGGGCTGAAAACACCCATTTTAAGCCCTTGAACTAGCGTTACTTTGCTGAAAAAAAGTGTTTTTTTTTTTAAAATAAAATTTATCATTGCGTCTTCTGATAGCGTCTAAGGGGGTTTTTTTTTTGGGTTTAAAAGAGTTTTAATTGGCACCACTTTGGCTTTTTCGGTTTTTTTTTGTTTTTATTCCATTTTTTTTTCTGTAGGGTAAAAAAAAAAATTCAATTTTTGGATTTTTTTTAAAATTTTTTTTTTTATGGAGTTTACTTTGGGTTAAAAAGCATGACAGTTTATTAAAAAAGTCTTTGCACACTGCGATCCAAATTGATTATTTTTGTCTTTTTGGGGGGGATTGGGAATCTTTAAAAGGGGAAAAAAGGCAGGTAAATGTTTTTTAAATTTTTAATTTTTAGGTTTGAGTTCTACTGTGTTTTTACTTTTTCACTTTTTTTCCACTTTTCCCCATAGATTAGTACACAGCATTGCTGCTCTAAACTGGTCTCCATGGCAACTGCCACTCACCATGCTCGGCAATGGTGAGTGGCAGAAAGCATGGAAGTGTTTATTACAACACTCCTGGGCTGTCAGGTACTGACACAGCAGCAGCGCTGGCGCTGCTGCTGCACTGAATGCAGACAGAAGGAGCTCACTCCTCCTGTCTGTAACTTGATAGTTTGCGACTAGTGATGAGCGATTGTGTCAACTATCGTTATCGATTCGATAGTCGATGTCGGCAATTATCATGATGATATCCGATAGTCGATAACAGATTATCGCCGTTGACCATTAAAGTCTATGGGAGAGGAACAGCACCTTCATTCTTACACCCAAACAGGGCTGGAGAAGCTGGAATTAACAGCCACAACAGTCAAATGGATACGTGCTACATCTTAGGCAACACAATTAGGCAATAAGAGTCAAAGAAAAAAAGTCACATATTCACTATCCCTGTCCTGTACCACAGCATGACCCTTAAACCTGCATGACCCACAAATGAAAAAGTGCCAGAAGGCAGTATTATTTGAACTACCATTTTACTTGAAATGGATATTGACTATCCTGGAACGCAGCATGACCCTTAAACCTGCATGACCCCCAGATTTAAAAAGTGCCAGAAAAAGGAGTCTTTCAACCATCATTTTAGTTGAACTGGACATTGACTATACCTGTTTCCCGTAAAGCAGCAAAGACTCTTAAACCCGTCTGGGCCCACAGATTAAAAAGTGACGGAAAAAGGAATCCTTCAAAACCCCCATTTTAGTTGAACTGGCATTGACTATACCTTTTCCTGGGCCACGATTATTCCCAAACCTGCATGACCCCCAGATTTAAAAAGTGCTGGAAGAAGGAGTCTTTCAACCACCATTTTAGTTGAAATGGACATTGACTATAACCTGGGCCTGGGCCCACAGCATGAGCCCCAAAAACCCGCTTTACCCCCAGATTTAAAAAGTGCCGAAAAAGGAGTCTTTCAACCACCATTTTAGTTGAACTGGACATTGACTATACCTGTCCTGGACCGCAGCATGCAGGTTGCCTTAACCACTGAAGAACAGATTGGCGACACTGTTCGTTACTGAGATTCACAGGGCACCGACCCAGCGATGACAGGCCTGACGGTCCTGCAACCGAAGATACGCTGGCTTGCGTGTTGTCACCAGCACTGGAAGGAGCACCTTCTCTTGTACTTCTACCTCCATGTTCTACACCCCTCTTTGCTCGCTTATCACCTGCATTTCGCTCCATGTTCAGAAAGATAAAAATTTAAAAGGGTATGGAAGAGTTTTTGACAGCTTTCGCAAACATTCTTAAATCCTTCTAATTTCCTACAGCCAACTAGGATAAGAAACTGAATTGTTTCTATCGAAAACCTGTGAAATGTGGTCTGGTGGAAGAACCGTAAAACAAAATCAACAGTGTTCTTCCTTCAGTCCCAGGGATTTACAACTGCCCAGTAGGACTAGGAATTGATAGTTTTCAACAAACTATCATACAAATGCGCTATCTGCGCCAAACTGAGATTCACCGAGCGCAATAAAACTATTCAGAAGTTACACGGATGAGAAATTGCGTTTTTTGCAGCAATGACAAACGAGAACAATTACTAGAAAATGTTTCTATCAAAATTGGCGTACAACGTGGCTATTTGAAAAACACTGGGGCCGCACCACATGCAATACAGCTATTTAAAAGCTATACGGATAACAAACGGTGGTTTTTGCACCAATGAAATACACCAACAGTAACTACAAAATTTCTGTATCCAAATTTAAGTACAAGGTGGCTATTTGAAAAAAACTGGGGCGAACCAAAGGACAATACGGCTATTTAAAAGTTATACGGATAAGAAAAAGTGGTTTTTGCACCAATGAAATACACCAACAGTTACTACAAAATTTCTGTATTCAAATTTAAGTACAAGGTGGCTCTTTGAACAAAACTGGGCTGCGCCAAAGTGAAAAACAGCTATTAAAAAGTTCTACGGATAAGAAATGACGGGTTTTGCACCAATGAAATACACCTGCAGTTACTAGAAAATTTCTGTATCCTCAGTACAAGGTGGCTCTTTGAACAAAACTGGGCTGCGCCAAAGTGAAAAACAGCTATTTAAAAGTTATACGGATAAGAAAAGGTGGGTTTTGTACCAATGAAATAGACCTGCAGTTACTAGAAAATTTCTGTATCCTAATATAAGTACAAGGTGGCTCTTTGAACAAAACTGGGCTGCACAAAATAAAAGGTACAATTTCACCTCAGGTACGAGGTGTGATGGCCAAAAACTGGTAAAAAAAAGGCATTTCAATGCAGGTTCAAAGCAGAGTCTGGGCTGCACAATATACAATCTCCTTTCAAAAGCCTGCCTGCCTGTCTATCTGTCTTTGTTCGCCTGCATCCCCCCCTCCCCAGCTGTACAGCGCTAGATGCTTCTTTAAAAGTCTCTGTCTAACTAAGAACTGAAATTCTCTAATCTACCTATATTATAATGTTCACAGCTAAAAGCATAGTTGTCTGTATGAATAAAGAGAAGAACTGTGTCTCCGAGCTGAGCTGTATTGAAAGAGACCTAGCACACGTCCTGCTCTAATGTGAGACACTGAAACACTGATAATGAACAGGAAATGCTGTTCTATGCAAAACGAGGTCATGTGATTTTTCCAGCCAATGACAACCATACACATCACAGTCATGACGTCGCACACCCAGCTCACCCTGCTCTATGCTCTAAGCTGAATTGCTGGCCGCCAAAATGACAGGAAGCGCCGAAAATGGCGCGATAGTAATAGATTATCTGCAGATTCTCACCTAAAATATCGCGTGATCGGAAATTTCCGATCAACCTAAAAATCGTGCCGATTTCAACTTTGTCGATTATAATCGCTCATCCCTATTCGCGACCGCTAAGGGTTAATCATCTGTGACCAGAGCACATTCCAGCCGCGAGTGATGCGGCATGAGGCCAGCAGTAAAATACCGCTGATCCCGTGTCGTGATCATGCAGGGCTTGCTTGTGAGCCCACACGATCTGCAGGACATACCCATACGTCCATTTGCGGGAACACACTTTCCGCTAGGCTGTATGGGTATGTCCTATGTCGGGAAGGGGTTAAAAACTGAATTTAAAGAGTGTGTGAGCTTGTATTTTTTGTATGGAGTGTGTTTTTGTCTTAAATGCGGGATTTAAGATTGAGGGATGTTAGATTTTAGGTGTTTAGAAGGGAGAATATTGTATTATTGTATATTACTGTATATTACCTATTGTATTAGATTATCTGTATATCTTGGTCCCCATGTGCTCTATAATTGACAATGTTGTCCAGTCCAGAACCTGTGCAATGTATGCAATCCTTGAACAGCCATTTGAGGAGGCATTCTGCTGTGCAAGATGTGTGCACTCTGCTCGTTTAGAATCCTAGATCCTTGATCTAAATGAGCAAGTTGCAACACTGAGTTCGATTGCCAACTTGGAAGTGAGTTTGTTGCTCACTGAGTAAGCAATCGCTGGGGTAGATTTAGGGGAGGATGATAGCATAAATGTGCAGGGAAAGGAGGCAGCTAGCTGGATGACAGTCAGAACTGGGGTAGAGGGAAGGGTGTTAGGGAGGTTAGTCCCATACTTGCCAACTTTTGAAAGTGGCCATCAGGGAGATTTCAAGGTGTGGCACGTGTAGCGTGCGACCCCATGAATTTGCATAGACCACACCTTCTTTATACCACGCCACACACCTTCACAAAAGGTCACACCCACTCCACCTAACTGTGTAGTGGCTCTGGAAGAACGCTAATTCATCATCACCCAGATTTTCGGACGTTGGATGGCCTATTCAGCCTCCAGGAGGAACTGGCATACCAATTATTTGTTCCCCAGCTTTTTTGGAAACTGGGCAGAAAGCTTTTAAATGCCTCCTGTGTCCATCCCTTCCTTAGAACATCTGTAAGCAAACCGGATGAAATCCCTGTTTTAAGGAATTCTCCACCATTTTATTTTTTATGGAATATTGCTGCCCTTTAAAAATAAAAAAAATTATACTACTCTCTCCCTATTCCTGGGAACCAGGGCTCCGCAGTTTGTCTCTGCTAGCCTTCAGTTGTCGTTCGGTCTTCAACTGGGCGTCACTGCAGCCATGTGCCATTGCCGGACAGCACCAGTGTCATTGCTGTGATGTCAGCCAATGGCACATGACCACTGCAGCGTTGACCTTCCCAGATGAAAACAGAAGAAGGGTAGGTTCACACGGTGTATTGCGGCGTGTACAGTACGCACCGCAATACGCCATTTGATTTGGGAGTCGCGGGGGGCCAGCGGGCATTATTCACGGCGAATAACTGATATGTAATTTATCTCCCCGTGCGTATAATACTATGAGAGCTATGGATTACCGTAATTGCGGGGCACATTTCCCTGCATATTAAGCGCCATACGTGGCGAAATACGACTGCGGCCAAATAAGCTGTGTGAATATACCCCAAGGGTGGAGTGTGCGGACAGTGTAGCTGGAAGCAGTGTTTCATAAGAAAAAAAAATAAAAAATTGTTGGAGAATCACTTAAAACAGGGATTTTTTTAGGTTTGCTCACAGATGTTCTAAGGAAGGGATGGACACAGGAGGCACTTTCCGCTCAGTTTCCAGAAGAGCTGGGTAAGCGTATGTTCACACAGTTTTTTGTGGAACACACTTTGGGGTGTAATTGTGCTGCAAGATGCCCCGAAGTATGGACCGCAACTATAGCAATTCATAGCACTCACTGAGAACCATGACTACCCCCTCATTTTCCCTGACTCATACTGTGAAATGTCACATATCAGGGAAAATGAAAGAGAAAGGGGACCAGCCCCACAGTGCTTTAGAAGTACACGCTGCCCAGCACGTACTTCTAAAACACCCAGCACATAGCAGATGTGCCATATACCCCCATTATATGGTAACAACTAATTGGTCTGCCAGTTCCTGCAGAGGTTGTCACTTAGCTCTTCCAGGCTTCTACCACAATAACGGTGTCATTGTAGCAAGTTTGCAGAGGACTAAAAAAGCTGGATAACTGCAAAATTAGGAATATTTATTTAGCAGTTGCTGTACGTTCCTGGTAACAAGCTTTAAATTCACTACAAAATTACAATTCATTTCTTTCTGTTAAACTAGTTCTTAGTCATATTTATTACTGGGTAATCTGGGTTGTAACCAATATGGCAGCCACTGCACAGATAAAAGCATGACCCTGAGCACCACTGAGGCTTGCTCTGCGCCAAAGCAACCACCCCCCCCCCCAAACCCCCAGAACCCCCTCCCTTTCACCTCTTACCCGCTGCTCGTGACCAGCCTTCATGAAATAAATACTCCGACCACCGATTGGAATGAAATGGTTACAGCAGCCGTTTATTAACAAAAATACAAAAATACAACTTTATTTGCATATAAATATATAAAACATAAATAACCATCTAATAAATACATACACATTAAACAAAACTCAAACCCAACGAAACCCAGGCAAAAAACGTGCCATTCCCACTGGGGCAGAGCTCCTTGGAGCTAAAAACGACCACTGGGAACCAAAAATCCCCGAAGGGACAAAGCATCCTACCCCAGCCGCATTCCCCCTGACTCGGAGGTCCAAAAGCCATACTAGATGGCTCACCCAATTCGCTCTCCAGGGATACCAGCCTGAAGAGGGGCCCCCCCTTCGCCCGGCCGGGTCAACGTAGCCCAAAAACTGAGGAAGTCCTATACCTAATGCCTCCATCACCCAAACTCTCACCAACTCCAAGCACCCTGCCGCCAAAGGCCACCATTGATGCCTAAACTGAAAACCCCAAACCCGTACAATTAACCCTAATTTGGGGGAGGGCGGACTTGCTTGGCGCCGCGCCACTGAATCTCTGGGCGGAAGAGGAGGTCTCCCAGACCTCCGCGCTTAGGCTCCGCCCCCAACAAGCGCGCGCGGCCGCCCAGCTCATTTGCATGCGCCCAGCGTGCCAGGTCATGCTGCGCCTACCCTAGGGGCCGGGGGGCGGCGGTCCGGCGCGTTACTGTACAATAGGCTTTTATTTGTCACATTGCTTGCATGAGGGTGGACAGAGAGGTTGTGCACCCTGAAGGGAGATTTGCAGAGCAGTAACTGATCACCATGATGTGGTGGTTCTCATTGGGATGTAATGTATGACAGGTTGGGGCCACAGATCAAGAAGAGAAGTAAAAGTAGCCCTTCTCATCTTTTCAGTGAACTTCTCAGGTTTCCAACCAAGGACTTTAGACAGCAGTCTGGGCTCTGCTGCTGGGGACAGCACCTCTGTTGTGCCGGGGAGATTAGTCGGAGTGCAGGAGTGGAAGAATTCTTATATCTCCCCCTATAAATCGGCCTGTACTTCAATCACATGGCTACACTGCTGTGCTCTTGCTTGGGGTCTTGTATCAGCCTGCACTCGTACACTGCTGGAAGTGAGGAGTAGAGATAAGCGAACATTAAAATGGTCAAGTCGAACTTCGAACAGTAGTGGTGTTCGGTTCGATTCGAACTCGGACCCCATTAAAGTCAATGGAGAAGATGTTTGGGTTAATTTTTATACCTATACAGGTGAGGAGAAGCTGTAAATTCCCCAAAACTAACAGAAAAACTGGAAAATTTATGGAAAACCCTTGGAAAAAAAAATTTGGCTTTTTAAGAGTGCCCAAAAAAATTCCCCCGGGGGCAAAAAATTTCCCTTTCCTTTCCCCCTTTAAATTGGCTTTTGAAAAGATGAGGACAGTTGCAACCCAGGGGCGTAGCAAATAGGAGGTCCCAAGCTTTTAAATTCAGCTGCAAAGGGGTCCGGGACCCTAGGGGAAACCCAAAACCCTCTTTAAAACCCCATAAGACACCGGGAAATTGGAAATGGAAATGGAAACGGGGCGGAAAACCCTTTTTAAATTTTTTGGAAAGGGGGCCCCAAAGAACTTAGGTTCCCGCCTCTCCCTTGCAAGTTTTGAAAATTTTTGGTATTTTGTGGTGGCACCCCAAGGAAAACCCCAAGGGGGAAAACATGAAGGTTCACTGGAGGGGCTTGGTTATAGGGGGTTCGTGGTATTAAAATTTTTTTTGAGAAAGGCCCTGGGGGTTTTCTTTTGGGGACGGTTTGTTTCCTGTCGAGGGTTAGGGTTTTGGGCTCTGCCCCCTTCCCAGCAGTTTTTGAAAAAATAGTGTTTGGGGCGTCATTTAAAAAATTCCACCAGAAAAACGATTTCGGTTGCGGATTTTAAAAAAATTCCTCCTAAATTTTTTTTCGACCCTTTTTTCCTATCCCCCCGATTCCCCATTAAAGTAAAAGGGGAAAGGGCCCCAGGGTTAATTTTTTTTCCCCGAAAAGGTGAGGAGAAGAAAAATTTACCTTCCAAAAACCCGTAAACTGGATACAGGGTAAAACCCTTTATGAAAAAAAATTTGGGCCCTCTAAGATTTCACAAAAAAAAATTTCCCCGGGCCCAAAATATTTCATTTTTTAAAGGCAAAACTGAAAAGATGGGATGCGTAGCTTAGCGGGAAATGGGTAAAATTCTAAGGGGGTCCTTGGAATGTAAAAAGGGTCCCCCGGTTTTGGAAAAGGGCCTTTTGGTAACTGTCAGGGGCCCCCTTTTAATTTTTTCACCGGGCCCCAAGAACTTGTCATATATTTTGGTGGCGCAAAAGAACACCCAAAAAAGGGAAAACCCCCAAACCGGGAGGTAAAGCTGCCAAGGCCGTAGTTATAGGGGTGGTAGCAAGGGTTTGCCGTTTTTGAGGAAAAAATCAAATGGGGCCCCCATCCATTACTATTTCCCTATTTTTAAACATATAAATTGGCCCCCTTTTTGTTTTGGGCCCAATGACAGGGGTAGGGCCCTATTGCATCCCTGGCAACCCTTTTCCCATTTGGCCCCAAAACCCCAAAAGCAAAAAAAAGGGAATTTTGGGGAACATCCAGAATAAAATTTAAAGAAGAATTGAGTATAAAAATTTAAAGTTTTTTTAAAAACCCGACCTTTCCCTATTACTGTCTTTTTAAAAATGGCCTTCCCCCCAAAAGCAGAAAAAAGGGACTTTTGGACACCCCCAAGAAAAAATTTGCAAAAAAAAAATTTTGTTTTTTTACTTAGTGACATAGTTAGTACGGTTGAAAAAAGACACGTGTCCCCCAAGTTAAACCCCGGGGGTGGGGAAAATTTTGGGGGAAAGGGGCGGGAAAAAAAGGACATTTCCCCACCCTCACCACTGGTTAATTCCCTTTTTAAAACCCCAAAGGCAAAAACGAATTGCCCCAAAGTAGAGCCCGTATCTTGACCAAGAGCCTCCCCCCCAGGATCCAAAATTTTAAATTTGGCTACAAAAATTTTTAAAAATTCTTTATTTCCCAGGTAGGTTCAAAAAAGCCTTTCTTGAAACTCTCTACATTTCCCTGTGGGCCCAAGTTCCTTTCAGGAGGCCTATTCCAAAGATTAAAGGGTTTTACAGTGAAAAAATGCTTTTTCCCCTTTGGAGATTGAATCCTTTTTTCTCTAGTCGAAGGGATTTTTCCCCTTGTTTTTGGGGGGCTTCACTTAAAATTAATTTTTCCCAAAAATTTTTGTGGGGGCCCTTTTATATAAAATTAATCATGCCCCCCTTGAACCCGGGCCTTTTCTTAAAAGATAAAAAATTTTCAAATTCTACAAAATCCCCTCATAACTAAGATGCCCCCATTCCCCCTTAAAAGTTTGGTTGCTGTCTTTGTACTTTTCTCTAGCCCCCAATTACATTTTCTTTTTAAAAGGGGGCCCCAGAAAACTAAAAACCAGAAATATGCAAATAAAGGAGTTCCCAAAAAAAAAGGCTTTTTTAAACCCGGTAGAATAAACCCCTTTCCGCGAGCCCCATGCCTCTTTTAAATTCATGCCAATATTTCCCTTTCCCCCTTGAGGCGCTGTTTGAAATTGTTGGCTTTTCCTGTGGGCCCTAGGGATCAAAAAGAACCCCAGATCTTTCTAAAACAAGCGTTTTCCCAATTTTTTCCCTCCCCTGGGACATATGTCCCCTGTGGGAATTATTTCCCCCGATTGAAAGAACTGACTTTTACCCAAATTAAACCCCCTTTTTCCCAAGGGGGATGCCCAAGCACTCAGTGTTTTCCGGGTCTGTTTTCCCCTTTTAAACTGAGCATCTTCCATAGATTGCATCCCCTGCCACAGTTTGGTGTCATCTGCAAAAATAAAAACCCGTGCTTTTGCCCCTTTCCAAAACTTTATCTTAAATTTAAATAAAAAAAAATAAAAACGGGCCCCTAAAAATAAACCCCTTTTGGGGCACAAAACCCCCAAAAAGGAAACCCAAATCAGATTTGGAGTCATTTAACCCCCAAAACTTTCTGATTTACGATCCAGCGGGCCAGTTTTTAAAAATAAAAATTTAAAAAATTTTTATTTTTAAAAACCCCGTGGTTTTTAATTTCCCCAAAACCAAAACATTATGCCCCGGGTTCCCTGGTCAAAGGGCCTTTTGCAAAGCCCTAAAAAAAAAATACCCACGTTTGCCCCCCTATCCAGATTTTCTACTCCCCCTCTTCTTTAAAAAGAAATAGTTTGGGTTTTTTGGACGTTTTCTGTCCTTGGTAAACCTTGTGGCAATCATTAAAAAATTATTGTGTTTATCAAATACTCTGTATTTTTTAGTCCCTTAAAAACCCCCCAAAAAAAATTTTTACAAAACAGATTTTAAAACTTTTTGGTCTAAAATTTATGGAAAAGATTTGGGAAAACCTTTTTTTTGAATTGGGAACTACATTTTTCCCCTTGCGCCAGTTCCGGGTTTCTTCCCAGTACCGGGGGAAATCTCTAAAATTATGTAAAGGGGCACAGAAAATAACCGAGTGAGCCCCTTTTAAGAATTCTTGGGTGAAATCCCATGGGGCCCCCCGGAGCCTTGTTCACATTAAGTTTTTTTTAATTGGGCCTTTGACTTTTTTACCCCTGGGCCCAATAAATTTATAGAGATAAATGTAAAAAACATTTAATGCCACCCCCAAATTCTGCATTTGGGCCCCCCCACCATAAACTACAAATTTCATTGATGGGTATTTTTAGGGAGCTGAAAGAACCTTTTTTGTTCCTTTTTTTTTTCCCCTTGGGTTTCCCCAGTGACCAGTTTCCCCCCCCCCCCCACAAGGTTTTTAAGGGCCCAAATTGTTGGATTTTGGGCCTTTTTGGCCATTTTTTATGAATAAAGAAATTTTTGGGGGTTTAAAGTTTTTGGCCCCCCTGCCTTTCATTTTGAATTTTTTAGCTGCTTTTATCACTTTTTTAAAAATTTTATTAAGCTTTATAATTTTAAAAGGTTGATCCCGACCCCTCTGACATTTTTTTTAAATGCCCTTTTTTTTTTGTTTATTGCCCTTTAACAGAAGGTAGGGAAACCATGTTGATTTTAGTTTTTGTCCCTTTAATTGTTACCCAATTTGGAATTTTTTTGCAATAAATTTCCCAAAATATATTTAAAGCTCCCCCCCTTTGGGTTCTTTTCACCAAATTTTCTTAAAATCTGCTCCCCGTTAGGTTTCCGTTTTTGAATCCAATTTAATTTAAAGGAAAAATTTTTCCCTTTTTAAAATTAAAAATTTTTTGCCTTTCCCCCTCCCGTTTTTTTTTTTTCCGTTTTTCCCCTAAATGAATTATTTTTATGGTCACGTTACCAAGATTTTCAGAAAACCCCTTTGGGCCCCCTCCCATAGTTCTGCTTTGGAGGAAAAAGACCAGGAAACCAAAAAAGGCATCAATTTCTAGTGGGTTCCTCCACAAACTGACCATTTAAAAATTTCCCCTAAAAAGGGTTGAGGGCTTCCTTCCCCTTTTCAATTTAGGAGGAAACCCTGAACCCCCCGTCAATGCCTGGGAAATTTTTTGTCACCCCTTTTTTTTTCACTTTTTACCTGCCTGTGTTTTCCCCCCACCATTTGATTATTTCATTGTTCTTTTATCCCTCATTGATGTTCGGGGGTCTATAGATTACACCAAAAATTTTATTTTTTATATTATTCCCCCCTTGTATTTCCACCCCCAATATTTTCCCCATCATTTTGCAATCCCCCCCTGTATTTCCTTTTAACATTTGCCTTCATATTACTCCTTACATACAGCACACTCCTAATCCCCTCCCGTTCGCTTTTTTTAAATTTGATTAAAAACTGGAAAGGGTTGGGTTTCCCAAAAACATGGTGTTGTCCAAACCTTTTTTCAGCAATACCTAACCCATCAAACAGTCCCCTTTCAACAAGAAAATCAAATTTCCCCCCTTTTGGTTTTCAAGGACTTCTAGGCTTTGGAAAAGGCATTTTAAGTTCCCTTCCGGTTTTTTTAAAAATTTCCCTCAAACCCGGTTTTTTGGGTTGTATCTAGCTGTTTAAATTTGAACGGAAAGGGATCATACATTAACCCTTTAGTAGAACAGCTGGGGGGTTAATGTTACCCGTTAGTAGACAGCATGGGATTAAACGTTACCTGTTCAGTAGACAGCATGGGATTAAACGTTACCTGTTCAGATGACGGCATTCGATTAAACATCGAATGCCGTCATCCTATTTTGAATAGGACTTTTTTTCAATGTGGAATGTGTATTTTCACATGGGGGAAGAAGAGGGTTGCTACAGTTTAAAAGTCGGGTGACATTGGAAAGCGGGGCAAAAAAAATCGTCAGAGATCCACGCTTGATTCATTTTGATAATTGTCAACGATCCACACTCTCAGGGGAAAAGGCTGATATGTTTGTCAGTTATCACCCAAACCCAGCTGTGTTTGAAGGTACGTTCTGGGGAGATTCGCTAGTGCTGGGCAGGATAAAACTTCTATGGCGTGCCGAGCCAGCTCAGGCCATTCATCCAGTTTGGACACCCAGAAGTCAATTGGATCCGGACCAAGTCCAAAAACATTGATGTTTAGCCGCAGGTAGTCATGAACCATGGTCTTAATGCGGTCTCTGTGTGTCTGAATGCTGCCCTACTTTACAGGAATTGGTGAGGTGGTAACTAATGATTGCCACATGTCACCCATTAGGCTTGAGCACTGTCTCAAATTCCTGCATTCTACTGTCAATGTGTGTGGGTGGAAGGAAATTGCTCACTTTTGATTTGTAACGTGGATCAATTAACTGCTGTTAATTTTGATTGCCTTGATGCGTGGATCATGTTGCAGGTAATGTAGCATCCAAGCACTCATGTGTGAGATGCTGCCGTTATTTCCCAAGCCTCGGGGTCGAGGGAAACTAAACAGATCTTCCTCCTCTTCCTCCTACTCCCCAAATCTGTGCCAACCTCTTACCACTGAAGGAAAATCGGTACCGTCGGGGTTCAGCCATGCCTCATCATTCTCCTTCGCTTCCTCATCCTGAGGGGTCTTCACCCCCTGGCATGTGCTTTTTTATTTTGGCTAAAGGGTGCATTGGAAACCACCCATGGACCCCAAAAACCCTGCATAAAGAAGACCTAAAAAATTTTGGGGAAACCATTTGGGCCCTTCTCATGATTGGAAATTTTTGGGCTCTGTTTTCCGAAACCTCCTCCATCACTGCTGGGACCTGCTGCTGCAGAGTGGCTAAAATTGTTCCAGTTAAAAATTTTCCCAAAAAGGGTCTTCTGCAATGGCATTGGCCGGGGCCCTGACCTTTTTGGGGGTTTGTCTTAAAAACGGGCCCAAGGATGGTGCAGAGATCTTTCCCCTACCTCCACTTCTTTTTGGGTTAAACAAAAGGGGAGGTCCCCACCTTTGTTTTATGGGGGCCCAATGCACCCTTCAAAAGGCAAAGGGGGCATTATGCTCCCTCCCACAATGGGAGAAATGTGGAGGGGGGAATTTCCCAGCTTTCTTCCCATGAAAAAAAATTGGGGACAGTTAAATGGGGGGGAACCCCAAGGAGGCTGAAAGCTCCCAGTCGGGGGGGAAGCGGGTTTGTAAAAACGCCGGGAAAAAGTGTGAGTAAGCCTCGGGGCCTTTTCAGGGGGAAAGTCAAAAAATGGGGTTTAGCGTTTGAGAAAATTTCTGCACAATCAGGTTAAATGTTTGTGTTCTGGGAAAGGGTTTGCTTTTAAAGTTACCGTTCTTAAGGGCAAAAAGATTTTTCCCCGTTGTGCAAAACCCAACCTTCCCTTTGCCCCCAGGTTTTGAAACCCGGTACTGGTCCCCTTCGGGGCGCAAAACCCCATCCCGCTATTCCTGTTTGTTAATGGTCCAATACATTAATTTAAAACCGCCCTGGTTTTTTTTGGCCCAACCTGATGCTTTCCGGGGAGGTTTGGGAAAAATTCTTAAACCCTCCCAAAAACCCGCAGTGTGGAAAGGACGGGTCCGCTGAGATAAAACCCAAACCATCTCCCCAGAGAATTTCCCCATAAAAACCCATTGAGCAGTCAGTGGGGGTGTGGCCCTTGCCATGTTATTAATCCATGGGGCCCTGTAGTAAGGGGGACTTTGGTGGAACAGATGCACCCAACGTGCTGGAGTTTTTTTTCGGACACATAAAGGGCCCAGGGCGGGGAAAGGTTTTGGGGAAAAAAGAAACCCCCTGCCGGCTTCTGATATTGGGGGCATGCAGGGCCATGACAGGGCAAAAACCCATTTTGTGCCCCCCAAAGTCGGAAAGGGAAAACTTTTCCCAAGGGCCCCAAAACCCTCCTTTGGGTCAAACATTCAGACTTTTTGGTTTTGGGGGTGGTTGGGGGGGGAAAAGCATTTTTTATTTTTCCCACCCCTGGTAACAGAAGGCTGGCTGCTAGACTGGCAATTTTACTTGTAAAGGGTTCAAACTGGTGGGAAGGATAAGGGGTTGGCTGTGTCTCTGGTGGGGGGTTTTGGGGGAATTGAGCGACGTGTCTGGTTTCGGGGGATGGTGCTTGCTCATGCGTCCGGCACAGGGGGTAGAGGGGAACCCTTTGGTCTTTGGAAGGGGTTTTGGGAGGGGGAAAACAGGGGGGATGTCAAGGGGGTTTTGGAAAACCCCAGGCCTGTGTGCCCCTTTTTTTCCCCAAAGTGTTTCCCTTTCCACATCAATTAAATGTTTTTTGGGATGCATGTCCCTATTCATGGTAAATTGGGGTTTCAAATCTTTAGATTTTTGGGCCTCTACTGAGGGGAAAAACCCAGAAATTTTAAAACTTTGGGGTTAGGCAAATCGGGAAGATTGATTGAAAAAAAGGCCCCAGGCTTCACGGCCCTGGACCTTTTGATGGGGGAAAACCTAGTATTGGTGTTTTCCCTGCCATCACTGCCCCATGGTGGGGGGATTAAGGGCCCGGGGGGAACTTGTGCGCCCCCCCCTCTCCCTTTTGACCCCGGCCCCGCACTGACCCCCAACCCATCATCTTGCTCCCCCCATGATGGGGTTTCAAGAAAAAGTTGCGGGGAAAAAAGACCCTTTGGATCTGAAATTTTTTTCTTTTTAAAAAATCTCATACAGGTGACTTCCTTTCCGGGCCCGTCTAAACCCTCAAGCTGTGGGCTAAAAGTCACGGAAATGCGGGCGTTGGGCCCCTTCGGGATTTTTTGCCGACTGACCGGGCTTCCTTTCTTCCCTGGGGGGGCATAAAGCGGGGGGCATCAGGCGGGAAAAAAATCATCCTTTGGGCCCTTTTTTGATCTTTTGGGAAATTTGGCTTTTGCCCCCAACCGCATTGTGGAAATAAAAAGAGGTTTCAGAATAGGGGATTACCCACAGTGGTTTTGTTTTTTGGGTTTTTAAATTTTTGGGTTTTTGTTTGCTTAGGTTGGATGTTTGATAAACGTTTGTGGGAGCTGAGGGGGCGAGGGGTTTAAAACTGCTGGTGCAGGGTTGTTTTTTTAAGCAGGAAGAAAAAAGATTGGCGAGCTTTTCGTATGATTTTTCCGGGGAAAAATGACCAAGGGGTTTGACGGCTGAGGGTTCCTGCAAAACTGACGTTTGTGCTTGCTTGTATGTTGTCTGGAGCACTGGAAGGAGTGCCTTGTCTCGTACCTCTAGCTCCACGTCCTACACCCCTCCTTGCTCGCTTAAATCCCTAGTTCCCTCCATGTTAAAAAGCGAAATATTAAAAATGTAAAGATTTGGTAAGAGTCTTTTATGTAACATCATTAACCCCAAAACTGGAGCAAGGAACTTTTTGGCATGGAATCAGATTTACAGCAAGAAACCAGTATATAAAAGCAATTTCTTTATAGAGCAGATTTCATAACGGTGTCTTGCTCATTTTTGATCACCTGAAACTATATGAATAGATGGTCTTTGGTTCTAAATTCTTCAGATCTCTCCATATATGTTTGTACAGACTTTTTGACATCCAGACAGTGTAGATTTTGCTGTACTAGATCAAAGGAGTTAGGGCAAAAATCTAGGAGGCACATTTCCTGATTAATACTTTGGACTGATGGTACTTTAGGGAGGAAATATGGGACCGTCCATTATATCAGTTTGTTTGGCAATGTTTTTAGATAGAGTTCTTTAATAGAAATTGCTTGCAATTCAAACACTCTTTTAGCTGAAATTATAGCAAGCAGGAATATTTTTCTCCATGTGAATAATTTATAACTTCCTTGGGGTCCTAAGGAAGGGTCCTTAGTGATAATTCCCATGAAGGAACAGGTTACGCTACTGCAAAATTAATTCTTTAGGTTTGAGACTTTTTTTTAAAACCTTCTTGCAGGAACTGTAGAATTACAGGCACTGAAGGCTGTAATACTTAATTGGAGAAGCACCATGTACGGAATATTTTCCAAATTCTTTTATATGTTCTGGAGATGAATGCCCTACAGCAAGGGTTCCCAAACTCCAGTCCTCACGCCCAACCAACAGGTCATGTTTTCTGGCTTTCCTTAGTAGTGCACAAGTTGTTTAATTATGCTGCACAGGTGACTTAATTATTGTCAGTGAATTCTGTGGGATATCCTGAAAACATGACCCGTTGGTGGGGCGTGAGGACTGGAGTTTGGGAACCCCTGCCCTACAGGATACTAATAGCATTTTGATGACTGATTCTGAAGATTCTTCAAGGTCCTTTTCTCTCAGATTTAACCAGTCAGTTTCCAGGCCGTAAATTGTAGGACCTGGAGTGCGGGAATACTGCTTTGGGTAGAAGGTCTGGATGGACTGGCAGTTTGCAGTATTTGCCACTCGATAGTGTTAGTACGAGTGGAAACTGTGTGTTGTGGACAAAATGGGATTATCACAATGGCTGACACTTTTCATCACTAATTGGAGGAAATGCGTATACATACTTCTTCCAGCTAAGAATAGGCCATCCACCACAGTTGGATGTTCCCCTTGAAAAGAGATCAGAATCTGCAAATTTTTTCATGTGTTGCTGTTGCTATAACATCTATTATGGGAAGCCCCCCATTTCCTCAAGATTTCTGTGAACACGTCTGTGTGCAAAGAACATTCA
The DNA here is from genome assembly GCA_025379985.1 of Phyllomedusa bahiana. Classification (NCBI taxonomy): domain Eukaryota; kingdom Metazoa; phylum Chordata; class Amphibia; order Anura; family Hylidae; genus Phyllomedusa; species Phyllomedusa bahiana. The sequence goes on along the minus strand of JAODAL010004460.1, from coordinate 3,795 downwards.
TCTAGATAGATAATGTTCCTGCTCAGGCAATCCACTTGTACATTCAGTCTGCCTCTTATGAGCAATGCTAAAATGTTGGAAAAATTAAATTGATTCAATAATTTTCCTGAATTCTTTGTTGAGGTCTTTGCTCCTTGCTCCTTCCTGTTTGTTTATGTAAAATACTGTTGGGAGATTGTCTGACTGTATCATAACAGTCGGAAAGGGACCAGGGCTAGAAATGTAGTGACCCAGCACTGAAGATTTCTTTGTTCCATATTTTGCTGTATTCTGTCACAATGTTTCAGTGCAGAAAATAAATCATAATATTGCAGTCTAAAGTATTCTCTAGGTCGCCCTCTGCTGTTTGGTTCCTTGTTATAACATTTGCCTATGTATAACATGTATATCTGCTGATTGGCTGCATAACCTGTCGTTCAAAATGATGCAATAGCTCTCTGACATGTGACCCCTCTGCTACCATGCCAACACCAACGGCTGGCCAGAGGCAGTTAGGCAGTGAGGCAGTTAGGCAGTTAGGCAGTTAGTTAGCTAGTCTCTGCTCCTCCATCGGGAGGTGTGCGAGGTCTCCGGCAAGTCAAGGTGTGTGTTGCTCCCTGGCTCACCTCAGCCATTCTGCTAGGCCCCTAGCCTACCTCAAACTTGTCCTTAATTCTCCTACCACCTAAGGGACTCACACAGGATCTCCAGTGCTACTCAGGAGGGTGCAAGTCCAGTCAGAAAACCTTCTGTCCGACCGTCTGGGAATAGAGGGTCTCCCACCAGCGGTCATAGTCTTCTCCTGGCTTTCAAGTCAGAGATCCACGCACTTCTCATGCGTCAACGCATGCGGAAGTAGCTTCAGTCTGTCTCAAATCCGAGTATTCAAGAATCAGAGGTCCTTCAAACCAGGTCTTTTTCTCAAAGCCTGTGCCCTTGGTGTAAGAATACACTCTTCAGGAATAAGGTCTGTAATCAATTATCTTTCTAAAGTAATACTACTCCCAGCTAGTGTTGAGCGATTTTTATCGACAAAGTTGAAATCGGCAAGGTTTTTATGGTGATCGAAATTTCCAGATCATGCGATAATTAAGGTTAAAATCTGTGCATCATCTATTAAGATCGCGCCTTTTTCGGCGCTTCCTGTTTTTTGGCGGCCAGCAAATCAGATTACAGAATAGAGCAGGGTGAGATGTGTGTGCGACGTCATGACTGGGATGTGTATGGTTGCGATTTGCTGGAAAAATCACATGACCTCGTTTTACATAGAACAGCGTTTCCTGTTTCAGCCTCAGTGTCTCTCAGCGTCTCATAGGGATAGGACCTGCGCTCTGCCTGTGGCCAAACAGCTCAGCGAAATTAGTCTATTTCTGCACAGAGAAACCTCTACTATTAGCTGTGATCCTTCCAATTTAGTTAGATTAGAGATTTGAAGATTTTAAGTAGTTAGCTAGAGAATTTTAAAGCAGCATCTACCGCTGTAAATTCACGGCGGTGGGAGGGGGGAGGGTGGGGGGGCGCCGCGGGCGAACACAGACAAGCTCTATCTATAAAGAACACTGGATAAAGTTCACCAAGACTTAGTGTAGACATTGTAGTGGAATATCTTTATTATTAACAGTTTGCTATTGAAATATTTCCTGGATATTGGGCAGCCTTAACTTATATTGGATACACATCATTTCTAGTAACTGCAGGTCTCTTTGTTAGCTGCAAAACTCCACTTTTATTATCAGTATACATTTCAGATAGGTGTTCATTTTCAAATTTAAACCCATTACACCTGTGACTGTTGATGTATCCACCTTGCAGTTAAATTACAGTACAGCAATCTTGTAGTCAGCACAGGTTGTTTGTTGCCAAAAATACCGTGTATCGTACGAAAACATCACAGTTACGTGTTTTTTGACTTTTGCGCACCCAGCATTGTTCATTGAACGCTAGCATCTACGTAAATCTTTAAACAGCAATTCTATATTCACCACAGGTGAATTGAAAGGTGCAAAAAAATATCGTTTATTATACCAAAACATAACAGTTACATGTTTTTTGACTTTTGCGCACCCAGCATTGTTCATTGACGCAGCATCTATGTAAATCTTAAAACAGCAATTCTATATTCACCACAGGTGAATTGAAAGGTGCAAAAAATACCGGTAATTATAACAAAACATAACAGATAACGTGTTTTTGACTTTGCACACCCAGCATTGTTCATTGACGCAGCATCTACGTAAATCTTAAAACAGCAATTCTATATTCACCACAGATGAATTTGAAAGGTGCAAAAAATATCGTTTATTTATACCAAAACATAACAGTTACGTGTTTTTTTACTTTTGCGCACCCAGCATTGTTCATTGACGCAGCATCTACGTAATCTTAAAACAGCATATTCTATAGTCACCACAGGTGATATTGAAAGGTGCAAAAAAAATCGTTTATTATACCAAAACATAACAGTTACGTGTTTTTTTGACTTTTGCGCACAGCATTGTTCATTGACGCAGCATATACGTAAATCTTAAAACAGCAATTCTATATTCACCACAGGTGAATTGAAAGGAGCAAAAAATACCGTTTATTATATCAAAAAAAACAGTTACGTGTTTTTTGACTTTTCCACACCCAGCATTGTTCATTGACGCAGCAATCTACGTTAATCTTTAAAACAGCAATTCTATATTCACCAAGGTGAATTGAAGGTGGAAAAAATTCCGTTGATTATATCACAACATAACACTTACGTGTTTATTGACTTTTGCCCCACCAGCATTGTTCATTGACGCAGCATCTACGTAAATCTTAAAACAGCAATTCTATATTCACCACAGGTGAATTGAAAGGTGCAAATAAATACCGTTTTTATATCCAAAACATAACAGATACGTGTTTTTTGGACTTTTGCCAGTCAGATTTGTTGATAGACACTTGCAGTTAATTTTGAATCCGAATTTTGGTTTTGATTAGAGGATTTGGAATAGCTGTGATTTGCCGTCTTTTAATAAGAGGGCTTTCCAAAATATTCCCTACCTTCTCAAATTTTTTTTATTTCTGAACATGGAGCGAAATGCAGGTGGTAAGCGAGCAAAGAGGGGGGTAGCACATGGAGGTAGAGGTTCGAAGGAGAAGGTTTCTCCTTCCAGTTTCTGGCGGACAACACGCATGCCCGGGATGTCAGTTGCAGGACCGTTGGCCTGTCATCGCTGGGTAGGGCCTGTGATCTAAGTAACGAACATCGTCGCCAATTTTGTCTTCAGTGGTTAATGCAACCTGCATCTAGCAGTCTTACCTCCTCGTCCTCGCAGTCACGGCCACAAATGTGTCATAGCTTTATCAGCTCCGTTCAACATGGAAGCAGCCCAAAAGTCAACTCGTGTACCCACCACTTGGGATAATCCTTGTCTGAAGACCTCTTTGATGACAAAATGCGGTTGGGGTCAGAAGGCATGTTAAAAGATCAAGATTATGATTTAGTCTGCTCTGAGCCAGTTTCTGATGCCATAGAGGAGGTGAAGGAAGCGGTCAATCGGCAAAAAAAAACCCGGGCGGTGGCAAGCCTTGCAGTGCCCCTTGCTTGTAGCCCGCAGCTTTGGATGCAGAAAATCGGAGACCAAGTCACCTTTTGTTGATGTGATGATGATGACGACATTGGGAAACCATCCTGGTCTTTTCCGCGCAGAATTTGCTTGCGAGCGTTCATCAGGGGGACGGGAGGAAGACGATGGGGTTGTGTCTTACGGGTACCGCCACAAAAGGAGGGGCGGTCGCGAAGTCCCCTGTTGTTCCGCCGCCACGGTCAGGCAAACCCCCCCG